>BMAT01006184.1:83332-98317 GCA_019649035.1 Elysia marginata
CATTTAAACAAAGTTGATCCCCTTATCAGTGATAATACAGTGCTAATATGGCATTTTTTAATACATCGCCTGAATTGTCATTTTTTAAAAAAGAAAATGTAGCATTCCTGTTTAAATGTTAAACATCGAGGTGAGAGATGTGTCCACTTTTAGGTAATTGGTGTAGGCCAGAGGTTCTCTCGCTATGATGAATTGAACCCATTCACTCCACTGCCTTGTCATAAGATACCTTACGTGTGGTTGACGGGAACGTATGATGTCACAAAACCCTTAGGCAGCGTGGGTTTTACAGCAAACAATTGGCTTGCGGGCCCCGTGAGCCTATCAGTGTGTCTATTTTTAGATGGCCATCCTGGATTTTGTACCTTATGGGCTTCGTTCTCCTGAGCGGGTCCATAACGCAAGGTCTCTATTGTCTAGAATTGGTGCGGCCACAGAAATCTAAGTGCGGCTAATTTCACTGCCGAGTGGTGTGTACGTGTGTGGTGTTTCCAGCTGACCTCCACACTGTCCCAGAAAATGTAACACAGTGTAAACTATAGGTCTTAACGCGTAACATTACCATTAACAGCACTGGAGCACTTGCCACACAATAGACGGAGATTCATTGTTACACTGCGTGTGCTGAAGTGGGGGAATCTTCTTTCTCTCTCCCTCTCTCTCTCTCTGTCTCTCTCTCTCTGTCCATACATCCTCTTTCCGCTTCTTTTTAAGATAAAATTCTTCAGGGGACCATAGCGACTCACATGTAATATTCAACAACAGAACAATGAACGGAAATTTTACCTCATCGTTCTACCTAGGTGGAGCAATACACTCTCTTTTTATCTTTGTGTGTCTCTTCTTACCCGATCTTACTTGCTTGTGAATAAAGCTTCATAGAAGAAAAATTCCACACGTTCCATGTAGAATTGTGCTCAGGTTGGCTCCTCTATTGAAGAGTGACAAGACTTAATATTTGGCTGGGGTTTAACAGGGGAAAGAGAAATTATATATGCAATGGACATCTAATTATTAAATATTTCTTAGAAAGGAGAAGTCCACCTTTGTTTTAGTGTCCTGATTCAAGTTCCACCTCTCATTGTCATGGATAGAACTGGGTTGAATGGATCAAATTCATTGGACAGGCTTAACGGTTTGCCATTAAAATTTAAGGAGCGTCGGTATGTCTGTTAAGGTTGGGCTGTTGACCTGCTGTACAAAATAGACATGGACTTTAACAGTGTGTCCGATATATGGAAATAGTGCGAGAGAAAGAAAGAGAGAGAGAGGGGTAGAGAAAAAGAGAGATAGTCACAGTCAGACAGAGACAGAGAGAGAGGGATGGAGGCAGATAGAGACAGAGAGAGAGGGATAGAGGCAGAGAGAGACAGAGAGAGTGATAGAGGCAGAGAGAGACAGAGAGAGTGATAGAGGCAGAGAGAGACACACACAGAGACAGAGAGGGATAGGGGCAGAGAGAGATAGAGAGAGAGACACAGAGAGAGACACACATAGAAAGAGGGATAGAGGCAGAGAGAGAGACAGAGAAAGAGGGATAGAGGCAGAGAGAGACACACATAGAGACAGAGACTGAGAGAGAGAGAGGGATAGAGGCAGAGAGAGATAGAGGCAGAGAGAGACAAACAGAGAGAGACAAAGAGAGAGAGGGATAGAGGCAGAGAGAGAGAGATAGAGACAGAGAGAGAGACACAGAGAGAGACAGAAAGAGAGACACACACAGAGACAGAGAGGGATAGACACAGAGAGAGACACACATAGAAAGAGGGATAGAGGCAGAGAGAGAGAGACAGAGAAAGGGGGATAGAGGCAGAGAGAGACACACATAGAGACAGAGACTGAGAGAGANTGAGAGAGAGAGGGATAGAGGCAGAGAGAGGGATAGAGGCAGAGAGAGACAAACAGAGAGAGGGATAGAGGCAGAGAGACAGAGACAGAGAGAGACACAGAGAGACCGACCTACATCCGCTGGCATCCTACTGGACGTGTGTTACTGCTGACCGGCATTGTCCTAGCTGGACTTCAATTGTCCAGTCACTGTACTGAAAAGACCCCCTCTGTTCCCTGCTCTCCAACATCCCCCCCCTCTCCCCCCCCTCAATGGCCTGGCGTGTTTGTGTGTGTGCTATGCCAGAGATCGCGAGCTCGGGTTGAGGGGGTGGGGAATTGGTGTTTTTTGGTGCCGTGTTGCTTGTGTCTGTGTGTGTTGTGGCCATCTTATTATTTCCCGTGGCCACTTCTCATCATCCGAATAGGATCAGATGTTCAGCTGTTTACACCCTGACCGGTTAGTTTAGTCGATGTTGGTATGTCCGTGTCCTTTAATCAACTCTGTCTGTCTGTCTCTCTCTCATTCTCCCTCTTCATCTATCTCTCTATCTCTCTACGTCGCTTATCCAGTTCTAATTAAAATGGGCTATTATAGTTAAGGAAACATCTCCGAATCTCAAAATGTGTACTAGATTCTAGTGCTGTTACGGTGCTCTAGATTAAGTGATTATACTTATAGATGTTCAGTGCAGTTGGACGCAACAGATTTCTACCGTGGGTATGCCTGCATTAAGCCCAGATTCAAGAGATGCTATACATCTAGATCCAGCTGTTTGACTAAATCTAATGAAACCCTTCGATATTGTTTTCTTGCTGAAGCGCTGCTTGCCTCGTGCGTGTGTTGTGACCAATAAATTGTTTGCTAACGTTGTTTTCTAAAAGTTCAACGGCCTTGTTTAGTTGTTATATGTTACTGTTATGACTTTAGCTGGTATTATGTCCTAAAGTATCTCATTTCGTCTCTCCTATGTCTCGCTTTATGTTGATTCTTCACTTTCACTCACTCTCTATCCCATATATATCATTTTATCCGCATGCATTTGTCTTTCCACTCTCTCTCAAGCATGTATCTCTCTCTCTCTCTCTCTCTCTCTCTCTCTCTCTCTCTCTGTGATTGTTGAGTTTTTAAGAATGCACAGTTCCAACCATTACGTTTTTAAGTATGCATAGATCGAACCATCGTTGAGGAAACATAACTCGTAAGTTTTATATTTCTCCTAAATCCAATCCAGTGATCCGTTCATCAATAATGTTGTTGGAACAGACTTCCGCCGGGCGAGTAATTTTTTCCGGTTTCACTTGTTGAACTCAATGACTTTTTTATTGCAATAAAAACGCATACATGCATATTGTGCATCTATTGAGAGAGCTCTTCTTCCTGTGGCGGGAATCATGCCAAGATGCAAAGAATCTCCCTCAAGTGCCGTTCTCTTCTAAAAATAAGAATGATGTTCGTTTGCTGAATGTTGTCGATCTGTTTCCGGTCCTTAGCTATCAGTCTGGAACCCGACTTCATTCCACGTTGAACGCAGTACTGGCCTTACAGTGTAGATCTAGACCTGTCCAGCACTGTGGATTTTCTTTACAGTGCGTAGCGCGAGCGTGTATATATCTAATTGGTGATTCTACTTGTTAATTATACTTGAAAACGATACTTGAAGATCGAATGTTATTCTACATGTATATTGATGTATTGGCCTCTGGCCTAATAAAACTATTGAATTGTTACGTACTCGTAGTGGGTGTTTGTACTGTTCGCTTGTAGTGCACAATGGTTCTATCTAGGACCGGCTCTGTGGCCCAGCGGTAAAGACACTCGCTCAGAGATCGGGAGGTACGGGTTCGATCCCCGGCCGAGTCAAACCAAGGACCTTCAAAAAATTGGTATTAATAGCTGATCCGCCTTGTGACTGGCATTATGGATTTAGTGCTAAGTCTGGTCGGCCCGGTGTCAGGATAATGTGACTGGGTGTGGTGTATGCCGCGCTCTGTGCATCACAGTGTGGCAGCACGCTTTCAATTGCCCCAAGCGCCGTCTCTGATATAACATTGTAGTTGAAAAGAGACGTAAAAATTCAAATCTGAGGATGTTTTCTTTCATGGTATTTATGCTTGTGATGTGCAAAGTGTTTTCTGACGGTTGAATTTCAAAACTCCCAAGTATGTCGACAACTTATCGATTAAGATATATTTGTTGCCCTTCGTAATTGACTAGAGCATCCCTTTTCGCTTGTAGACCTACAGTGGAATCCTTATAAAGTCTCGGGACCGAAAAAAGGTGTTGACTTTTAAAAGCAAGAGTTGACTTTAACCATTACAAAGATATAAAGAAATACAAAATGGGACTGTGAAACAGAGTGAAGGTGTTGACTTAACGTGGATTCCATTGTATTTTATCTGCCTGTCACCTGTGTTGTTTTTTTTATACACGGGTGTGAGGTAATCTAGTCGCACCTTACGGAATGTGTTGGTTTTAATGCAGGTCGCAATTCTGTTTATCATCACAACCGTTAGGTTGACGGGTTACGATCTTCTTTGTTTTTATTTTTCTATTAATCCATTCAAGTTCTGTTCCGATGCGTGATATACATGTATTAGTTACACTATCAGACCTTTAGGATGTGATTTTTCCCCGGTTGCGTCTTATTAGTGGAAATACTATCTTTGTCCATCGCCACGAAATTTAGCGGATTTTAAGTTATGATTTCATTTCGGTTATGTTGAAGGTATTTTCCCTTTTTTAAAAAAAAAGTTTCTATTGTACTTCAAAAGACGCGATTAAGACAATAAATTAGACGTACATTTTCTGTACCATTACTGAAACTACCATTGATAAACAAGATACTGCTATGTCACAACGGTTAGTCACATCGTTCAGATCTCGTGTCATATAGCCAAGCCTCCGTGAAATCAACAACGACCCTCGGCCTCAACTGGGGCCACCACGATACGGATGTGAGGCTGGGACAAAACGTCGCGATTCTGTCGGTTGTGATAGTGGACAAAGTATTTTAAGGAATAGAAAGAAAATAAGGCTGTCATAGAAAAAAGCTCTCGCCTTGTATCCATCTCAAACTACATCATTTAGCCGTGATTGAAATAATGTAAAGGTATGAAAGTAGGAGAGAAGTAGGCTTTTTAGCAGAAATGCCCGAAATGTCTGCCTTTTGTATGATTCGAACCTTCGAATTATAGATGCTTCGGCATCCACCGCCTTGCCACTTAGAGAAATATAGCTTAAACCATGTCGCCACTACGCTCCTTCAAAAAGAAGTTTCATGGCAAAGGTCCTTGCCTAGCCTCTCTAACTAAGCGACTCGCTGACTTGAACGGGAAGATCCAAATCGCACCAAAGGCAACCATTTAAATCCGGAAACACACCAACACTTAGCCATAAACAACAAACACAGAGAACAAACGATAACATTTAAGGTGTGCCTCATATGAATTATAGATTTAGAGATCAGAATAAATAATGGAGGCAGCCACTGCACAATCAAATGATTGAAATATTGTAAAGGTATGAAATTAGCAGTGGAGAGAATTAGGCTTTTTCGTGGAAATGCCCGAAATGTCTGCATTTAGTAATCATTAATCATTTAGCCGTGTTGAAAATTTTATCCAAAATGACCTTACGGTTTAAAAGAAACGAAGGAAAAAACTTAATTGAAAATCCGTCGGTTGTGATGCAGGACAACATTTTTTTTTTGCTGCATCACAACCGACAGATTTTTAGTGTGGCCGTGCCTATATTTCTTCATCAACTCACTTAAAATTTCTGACAAAGCATTATGATGCAATTTAAGAAAGTCATAATATGACATCATAATAAAATAAAAATTCGTTAGTTTCTATGTTATTTCTGAAATTGCTTTGTCCCCCCCCATTACAACCGACAGATTTACGACGTTTTGTCACAGTCTCATAATACTTTCATGAATACTGTATATTGTTATAAATAATTAGATTAGATGGGCACGGTGTTTCCGTCATGTATGTACATCAGATGTTGTAGCCGTGTCCAGGAAGTGAGATACCATCAACATGACTAAAGCCAGGTCACTTGGGTGCATAACAGTTAGTAGGTAGTAGATTTTAGGATAATGCGATGCTTTATACACGAACAAAAAGGAGTGTCATACATTGTATCTTAAATGAAGCAATGAACAAAAGAAGGATCATGTAGAGAGACAGAGAAACAATGATAGAGAGAAAGACATACACTGATAAAAAATCAGTAGAAGCTTCGTTCATCTGCAGATCCTCAGTTGATTGAGTTTTTTTATCGGGATTTCAATGTCACTGTAATATTTCTCAAAGCAAGGACACAGGCTGTTTCAGATAGTGTTATAGTTTTATATGCGTTTTTATGGTAGAACTATTCGTTTTTTTTTTTGTATAATAAAACATTATTTTACAACGGTTTTAACTATATCTAAGGTAATTTTGTTCTACTATAATTTATGTTTTTGGCGCCTTCGAGCACTGTTTTAGTGTATAATTCTATTTCAGGCGCTCTACAAGTGAATTGTTATTATTATTATGATTATTATTCTTATCCTTATTGTTATGTTATTTTTAATATGATTGTTATTATGGTTATTATAATTATTATTATTATTATTATTGTTATTATCATTATTGTTTTTATGGTTATTATTAATATTATTATTATTATTATTATTATTATTATTATAATTATTATTATTATAATTATTATTATTGCTATTTTTATTATTATTATCATAATTATTATTATTATTATTATTATTCGTACTGTAAACACAGCCCGATAAAGCCACAGTACCTGTTATAAAGGTACAAAGGCCTTAATAAATAAGAGATTGAGACAACTATGTTTTAGTTCCATACTGATTCTTTATCTCTGTTGTGAACTTCTACCGATTGACACTAACTACAATCTAGTACAGTCACATACCCAAAGCACACCCCGCACACTATGTCTGCATTGTAATGCGTGTTGGAATGATATGACTAACTCTTTTAATTAGCTTTATGATATTTCCCCGCCTGTGCTTTCTATTCTTTTTGTGTCCCGGTTTGATTAGATGATTAGATAACGTATTTTGTTAGTTTATGCTGTATGGTACGATACAGTGATAATTGAATAGTTTCTACCTCTTAAAACCTATGCGTGATTAGAAATCTTTGATTACTTTTGAGTTTTAAAAAGGTAGGCTTACTTTGAGTAGAATTAATAGTCGCGAGGGAGCACTTCCCTAATCCCAGTCCATGTGGGACTGTCCAGCATCACCAGGGGGCCGAAACAAACTTAAGCTCAGTCACGTGTTAATGTGACTTTATTAGTTGTTAAATCACTAGGGTTAAACATGGTACAAGTGAAGAGATATACCGAGAGGAGGGGGCTTAGAGAGATAGAAAGAATGAGGGAGATCATTTTATAGAGAAAAGGGTGAGGGGGGAGGGTGGGGGGGAGGGTAGAGGATTCAAGCTAGAACCATTACGAAACCATGATAGCTGTATACTGAACAGCATATTTTTATCATCCGGTATACTGACACGTTTTGATTGTGTATCCCGCAGGAGCGTGCCGCTGAGTGACGAAGATGGCAACAAGAGCGAGAGGAAGGCGAGCTCGGGCACCATCAAGTCTGAGAGTGGCGTGTCGCATCTTCATAGCAGCCACAGCCACAAACCCGTGAGTACCACACACACACACACCTGGCATCTCCTCAGTCAGTCCAGGAACATTAGTTTTGTCTCGCGTCCAGGGCGAATCAGTCGGAAGTCGGAAAATGCTTTTTTTCTTGAGAAAACACAAATGACAATGAAAAGGTCTTTTTTTCTCCCTCTCTCTATATAGATATATCATTAATTAACAAAAAGTTTCAATATCTTGCCACGAAATGTTGATATTTTAATGTAATTTATAGTGTCTTTAAGTTTAGAAAAACCCCTTGTTAAAAATAGCAGCGCCTTTGAATGTTTCTTGCATTAACCAAAACAATGTGCCTCTTGAAAGGACAATAAAGATTTATCTTATCTCTTACACGTTCGACATTCTGTTCATTTATTTGTTCTGGACGCGAGATATTTATATACATTGTACATGGTAGTTAAAAGAGGAGAGTAAATCTTAATAGAATTCATGGGTGGTCCGATAGTTTTCCGGGTTTTTCGTCTTCTTTTTTTTTGGGCATGGCATGCTTATCATTTGAACGACCATGATGAAACGTTCTCAGAGTCAATTAGTGCTTCTTAGATACTTTTCAACGTTTTTCATATTAAGATCGATGCATTTCCAAGCAGTGTAGACCGGCTCTGTGGCCTATCGGTAAGATACTCGCTCAGAGATCGGGAGGTGCGAAGCAATGCGTCGTGGACACAGAGCCTAAGGACTTCAAATTTGATATTAGCAGCTGATCCGCCTGGTGTCTGGCATCATAGATTTAGGGTTAAGTCTGATCGGCCGGTGTCAGGATCATGTGACCGGGTGTGGTGTACGCAAGCGCTCCTTACATAACAGTATGGCAGCACGCTTTCAATTGTCCCCAGCGCCGTCTCTGAGATAATCTCGAAGTTGACTGGGACGCTAAAAAAACAAACAAACATCAAGTGGTGTAGAAGGGGAAAAAAAAAGGTTTGCCCCCTAGGAAGTTCCGTCAAGAATCTTCACCCCATTCTTGTATGGCGTCTTTGAGTTCTTCCTCGTCACCAAAGCTTTTTCCCGTGAACCTCACAACATTGAAGATTTTACCGCAATACTTTTTGAAGTTGATACCTACGCGCGCATCACTTCAAGCCTATAACGAAAAAAAATGGATTCGGTGACCGCTAACCCCTATCCTGTCTTACCGTCAGCAAATGTAAACGTCAAACGTTCATGGAGAAAAAAATCATCGCTACGGTTTTTATTTGGATGTGAAAGATATTCACCTTCTTGACGGTTTGTCTCCTGGAGAAACTGTCAATGCTACCACCTGTTGTTTTACCCAGTATTAACTCATGGAAGCCCTCAGAAGGCCAACTATTAGAAAATTGATTTTTTTTCCCGGATAAGAATACATTTGTTCAAAAGCTCTTTTGTCTGTATAATTTTACATTTTTATTATGCAGTTTGGGTTTCTACTGAAAAAAATGGTTAAACTTTGTCATAAAGCACAAAAATGTTTAAATTATTACACAAAATGAATTAAAAAATGAGAGAAAGTCATGGAATTTTTACCAAATTGTCCAAAATGGTTGGCTTTCTTAGTGAAACGATGAACTTAATTTGCAATAGTAGCCTTTCCCCGAGGATTCAACCCAGACTCGCTAAGGTAGGAATCGAACGCGTGACCTGTTGGTTCAAAAGCCGAGCATCGACCGTGCCACTACACCACGACTCACATGTTTTCTACTTATATCCACCTCTCTGTAGGGCACCACTATTTGTGCAATGTAAAACCAGACAATTCTAGTCTGTAAAAGAGCTGACGAAAACAAAACAGTACATAAGGAAAAAAAAAGAAAAAGACGTCAATTCGACAGTCATTTTCATGAATAGGGAATGAGATTAGAGGTAAAACACGAGTAACGTCCTTTTTCCAGAAGACAACACCCCAAAATACTATAATGGTTATTGTAATCTAGACCTAGATTGTAGGGTAAGTTTCTTACCTTTATAAACGATTTGACATCTATAACTTCAAAACCATAGAGCCAAATAAAAAGTTTATCTTCAAAATAAATCTGTCGCATAAACTTTAAAAGATTGTAATATTTGTATTCATAAGATAGTGGAGAGACACCAGGAAAGTCCCGCTACTCTTGTTGAAATCTCATTCCCTATAAAAGAAAAAAAAGTACGTGCTATCGCATGAAACATTTGGTTGTAAACATAACTAACGTGCGCTCAATGTCAAAATAATTACTGCTCTCGGTACTAACAAGGAAGATGACTGTGTACATTAAATACACAAACAAGCCCAGTGAAACAGGACAGACAGGCATGCTGGCTACAGTGGCGTTTGTATGAATTCACTGAACGCAGCAATAAATGAAAATAAAAAAAAACAAACAAACAAAAAACAGTCCATAACTCTTCACAGTGTAAACCTCATCTCCATATAATATTTTTTTCCTTTTTTTAAAGATAAGGTTTTGATTATTACCAGCTTAAACTAGAATCTTATACTCAGGAACCAGGGTGGATGGGGGATGGGAGTGTAAAATCAGAACAGATAATAGAGACCTTGCGAGCCGACGACGATAACGTATGACGTAATAACACCCATAGGTAGCGTGGGTTTTACAGCAGACGATTGGCCGACGGGCCCCGTTAGCCTATCAGCCATGTTGGATTCACTTCGCCATGGGCTTCGTCTTCCTGAGCGGGCCTGTAGCGCATAAAATCTAATGATGCACTGATAAACGCATGCCGCATATCGTCTCGTATACTGACAATGTTTGTTTCAATACAGACAACACACGATGGGGAGGTGGATGGGGTTACAGAGAGATTCGCAGGTTGATTGGTTATTTTGACAAGTCCAGCTCACCACCAGCAGCAGGGCTTGTTCTGAAAGAGAGAGCAATGTTTTTACATGCAACAGGTAGAGATGGAAGAACACTGGATAAGGATTTACGCCCAATGTTGGTAATTTCTGACGCCTTTTTTAAAAAAAGCGGTGACGTTAACTTGAATACGCAGTTCTCTCTGTAAGCCCAGTTCAACGTTTACTACATCTAGTACCGGTTTTAGTGTGTCGCCGCGATGGTGTAACAGTGTATACTTGTCAAACACTGGAAATTAACGTTTCGCCACAATTTGAGTTCGAATACCAATGTGTTTATTTCGTTGCGAGTTTTGAATTCAATGCGAGTACAAGCGTGTTTAGTTCGTTTCGAGTTTTTAGTTCAATTCGAATACAAACGTGTTTTGTTCTTTGCGAGTTTTAAATTCAATTCGATTACAAACGTGTTTAGTTCTTAGCGAGTTTTAAATTCAATTCGATTACAAACGTGTTTGGTTCGTTGCGAGTTTTAAATTCAATTCGAATACAAACGTGTTTAGTACGTTGATGAATTCTAATTCTCACTTGATGTGAGGCTGGGATGAATGGTGAGTTAAATATTTATTTGGTCACTCACTCAAAGACTATCTAGTGTCGTTTTCGAAACTTTTGCTACATGCACTGCCGTCTTCACCACAGCTTTTAAATCCTTTCCTTTTTGCTGCTGTAGCATAAATTCCTGTTGTTATTTTTTCTGGTGCAGGTTTTTATGGTGTCGACATTGGCCGCTCTTGTGATGTCTTCCTCTGCCTCTGTTCCCCTCAGGATTTCATTAAATGTCGTTTTTCATCTATGGACATTTGTTTCGGCATATACTTATGTTAAAAATATTTTTTTTTCTTTCTAATGTCCCTTCAAAAAAGGTTTTGAGTTAAGCGAGAATTGATTCGTGGGTGCTTTCCTAGCTGGATATCAAAGAAAAGGACACTGTTTAAAAAGCTGTATCACTATATTGATTTTATTCTTAAAAAAAAAAAATAAAACGTCTTTAGAGCCACTTTTAGTATCACGCAATAATAAAATATACTTTCCTAGTAAAAGTTATTTTCTAACCTATGGTGCGGGGGCCTAGATAGCTCAGTTGGTAGAGGTCTCGCTCCGTGGCCCAGAGGTCGTGGGTTCGAGCCTTAGCCGAGCACAGTCCGGGCCCCTACTGGTTGGATCGGTGTCAGTTTAATGTGACCGGCTGAGGCTAAGTCATGGTATCCCCGCTAGTCTCTGGGTGGCAGCCCATACATTGTCATTGGGACCCAAGCCCTGAGAGCACCTTTGAAGTGGAATTGGGCTTGTAAAATATCCTTCAATCAATCAATCTTACCTATGGTGCAAAAGATTTGGAAACCTAGGAAGATGCAGGGAAAGTGAAGGTTGATCTTTGTCACACTAATTCTTTGCTTTAATATTCTTATAGTATGGGATTGGCCGTGTTGTCTGCAGGGCGTAAATCTTGAATTTTGTTTTCCTCA
Organism: Elysia marginata; assembly: GCA_019649035.1. Lineage (NCBI taxonomy): Eukaryota > Metazoa > Mollusca > Gastropoda > Plakobranchidae > Elysia > Elysia marginata. Next base: position 95,166 of record BMAT01006184.1, read on the forward strand.
ATAAGATTGAGAATTATCTGATGTGCTCATCTTATAAGTCAACCCCGGGTAGAATTCAGCCTTTTCGGTCGTTGTTAGTTCCTGCTCTATTAGAGACCTTGCGCGGCGACGACGCAATACCGTACGACGTAATAACACCCATAGTTAGCGTTGGTTTTACAGCAGACGATTGGCTGACGGGCCCCGTGAGCCCATCAGCCATCTTGGATTTCCTCTGCTGTGGGCTTCGTCCTCCAGAGCGGGCCCGTAGCGCATAAAATCTTCTGGCTAATACTCATGTGGATATATGTTATCCAAATTAAAACTCAACTTTAATCGAGTGACTTGGGGGGGGGGGGGGTTGTGGATTGTAAGACTAAGGGTGATGTAACATTGTGGCTGTTCTGCAAACTTCTGGGTCGCTGCCATGTTTCCCCGTGTGCTGTGAAGTTTCATAAACAACCGTGCCCTCTGCTGGCACTCTCTAGCAAGCCTGCCACAGCACTCTAGCAATATCTAGCACTCCTGTCTCCATGTTATCCAACGGATGGGCTGGCTCGCTGAGACGTTGCCAAAAACTAGGGGCTTTTTATCTCGAATTGTTTTTGTTCTATCCACATGATATTTTTTGAGGTGACGAAATGGCCTACCTGCTTAAGATTGCTTGGAGGTTGTATCTGTTTCGTTTTTTTTTCTTGCATATTTGCCAAACTGAAAAAATGTTTTATTTTTACGAAGTTTTCGCACTGATGAGAAAACTAAAGGTGTCACGTATAATATAATATACTTACGTTTATGTATATTATGGGAGTGTTCCATGAACCTTATAAAAATTCTCTAAGAGTAGTTCCCCTTGAGCAATGGTGAGTTTTTAGGCTTAGATTCAGCACTGGAGCTATTCGAAAAAACTACTTTGCCCAAAGAAGAGTTCGCTGGTGACCCCACGTTTCGAATTTTTGACATATGAGAGATTAATATCTTTAACAGTCCTATAGGATGAGTGAGCAAGGGCTGTGAATTTCATCTACCAAAAGTAAGATACTATTAATAAGTATATAATTATGATGGCAGGTAAACATGGATGTATGCTTGAAATCTGCATAGAGTTTGTATTGTAATTATTGTCTGTCCTAATCTGTCCAGGCGAGTGAAGTAAACCAACTCAGCAGCAACAGCCCCGCTCGGCGACCCAGCGGCAGTGTCAGCAGCGCGTCCACCATCGGCGGCAGTGGTAGTAGTAGTAGTGCTGGCGTCGGGATGAAGGTGAAACACAGCGCCATCTCGCCGCCGCTCGCTGGTGGAGGCGGGGGAGTGGTGGCTCCCTCTGGTGGAGGAGGTGGAGGCGGTGGTGGCGGAGATCACATCCGGTTCCCGAAGCTGGAGGAGTACGCTCACTTTCATTATGACCTGGTGGAGATTCCGTCGTTGGCGGTAAGGCATCGTTTTGTTGTTGCTGTTGTTGTTGTTGTTTTTTTTTTCAGTTGTGATGATAGTGATGTTATGGATGCTTATAATGATGGTTGTGAAGACGGTGGTGAAGAAGAAAAAGATGATGATTGACACTGATAATGATACTGACGTTGTTAAAATAAATAGAGGGGGCAGCCACTGCGCACTCAAATGATTGAAAGATTTTAAAGGTATGAATTAGCAGTGGAGAGAAGTAGGTGTTTTAGTGGAAATGCCCGAAATGTCTGCCTTTTGTATGATTTGAACCTTAGACTTGTAGATGCTTCGGCACCCACCGCCTTGCCACTTAGATAAACATAGCTTATACCATGTCGCCACAACGCTCCTTAAAAAGGGAGTTTCATAGCGAAGGTCCTTGCTTAGCCTTTCTAAGCCACTGGCTTACTTGAACGGGAAGATCCAAATCGCAGGTTCCAAGTCGAAGTTTTGGGTCATACTGAAGGCAGACATTTCGGGCATTTCCACTTAAAAAAGCCTACTTCTCCCCACTGCTAATTTCATACCTTTAAAAAATCTTTCAATCATTTGACGTGGTTGAAACAGGTCAAATGAAGTACAGCGTCAGGGATGTCCTTTTTCAGGTTCTAACCGGAAATCAGTTTATTCTGGCTTCTTTGGTTGGCTTTGAACGTACAATATTATACGTATCATGTATTCACTCTTAGTGGATTTTGTATGAAGTTCAGGTTTTTTTTTTTTTTCAATTCTGTATTGAGGGCATCTCTGCAGCGTGCCTTTCACCCGTTGGCAATTGAAAGGCAACCATCGTCCCGTTGGCAATTGAAAGGCAACCATCGTGCGTTTATTAGTGATTTATAACAAGAAGAACAGAGTGGGTTTCTAAACATCACGTTTTTTTTAAAAAACAAAGTGGTTGTCTTAGTTGTCGCAATAGGTTGTTGTTTTTCATTGATTTTGTATCGCTAGTTGTTGTTATTGGTGTTGATATGTTGAATAATTACTCGCGTATGCGAATTCTTTTTCTTTCTTTGATGTTGCGTTTTTGTTCGTTTTTCACTCGTCATATTTTTTGTCCTTGCATTGACGATGGTATAGGTGGAAGGCAGGGATTTGTCTAAGTGATGAATATGTTGTTTTGATTCGGTTACGGTAGTGATTATCTTTTGGCGATTTCATTCTCTTGGTAGTTTCAGTCTATAGTAATGACGATGAATTCCTTACAATGCTCCCAGATTATTTAGTTGAAGACATGTTCGCGCTGTTTTCGACTTTTTTTTTTTTTTTAGTGAGATTAGTAGGCTATAATCGTGCTTCTGCACAAGTTCTACCCATATGACGATGATACAGATGATGATGAATGCAACGACGAAGAACATGGTGATGATGTTGATAATGGGGGATCTGTTTCTTGTTAAGGCCAAATTGTGTTTCTCTCTAAATGTACACCTTTGGTAAGTTTTTGATTATTAGGAGACGAAGAAGAAGAAGAAGATGGAATAATAATGATAATAATGATAATAAGAAGAAGACGGAGAATAATAATAATAGTAATAATGATGATAATAATAATAATATTAAGAAGAAGAAGACGGATAATAATAGTGATAAAAGTAATAGTAATATTAAAAATAACAATGATAATTATAATAATAATAATAGTAAAAATAAAAATAACATAAATAATAACAACAACAATGATAATAATAATAACAGTAATAACAATAATAATAATAATAATAATA
>BMAT01006184.1:126825-141259 GCA_019649035.1 Elysia marginata
CCTTGTAGTTGAAAAGAGACGTTAAAATTCAAGCAACCTAACCTAACGTAACAGCAACGTCTTTGAACATGAAGTTTGCCACATCCGACTCATTCACCCAGGATGCGTGGCATTTTTTTCATCCTAGGTTTTGCTGTCATTGAGGGATGCTGCGCACGAGTGTGATTTTTTTTTAGTTATACATGTAATGGGTATCTGATTGGTCGAGCCGACCCGACCCGATGATTTAGACATCATCATATTGATTGTTCACAAGCAAAGTGTTCTTACGGTGTAAAGACTCGGTGATTAATTTTTATTAATTCTAGATAGGGCTAAGCCCTGAGATCATCGCTAATGATGGACTGGGCTTGTAAAACAAAAATTGAATCAATCAATCTAGATAGAGTTGGAGACTTTCACGCCGTCGTGTGATAACGTAAAAGTAACTCACTATATTTGTAGAGCTTCGAGCTATTTTGATTCAGGAAGCTTGGCACCTGGTAGGTTTTGGCGTGCCAACAGTCTTGCCTGCTTCAGAACAAAAGGGTGGAATCAAAATCAGGAAGAAAATATTTGTGGAAAAAAGTATGTATAATGATGTCCAAGATACATCCGGTGATATTTTGGATGTGCCATATGAGGAATAATTTTGATATGCCCATGTGAGGAATATTTTGGATGTGCCATTTAAGGAATGTTTTGGACGTGCCATTTGAGGAATATTTCGGATGAGTCAGCTTGTTGAATTGCCTGGTGATGGGACAATGTATTCACACAGTACAAGAAGCTTTACAAATTCTTATAGACTTAGCCTGGGCTTTTATACTGCGTGTGTTATGATACGCTAAAATATGTTGGGAAGTGGAATAAATATGAACTTCCAGCATTCCAACCGTGTTCTAATTTATGATAGTTTTTACAATTATTTCTCGATTTTGAGGTAAAATCAACCTTATGTGATGTTTCAAGCTTCGTTTTTTTCCTTTCTGGATGATATAGTGGAATGACAACAGAGTTTAGTTTTGATCGTTCGCGTAGACCAGAGACGTTAAAGAAAAAGAGATTGGAAACCCGCGCTACCTGTTAACCAGCCGCGTTCCGACAGACCTCGGACACACTAAAGTGAAAGTGCTCGGTCGACTTTTTTCCCCCTGTCTTTCCGTTTCTAGCGTCTCTGCTTAGATCTTATGAAAGACCGGCCAAAACTACTGAACACAAAATGTGTCCACAGTGTCTGTTATTATGACTGGATTTACTCTCCTAGGATATACGGAAAACCAAGATAGAGTCGTGATGGCTATGGCCGTGTGGTCAGGGATTTAGTATGAAAGCTTGAATCGTGCTGGTCAAGTCGAGCGGTCACTCTGTGTGATTGCCTGATTTCTAAGTGTGTGGTCAACACCGAGTGACCATCATGTCGACCACCTGGCTCAGGCGCAGCTGGAACTGCGAGGATGACCATTCCAAGGTGAGTTTGTCAGTCAGTCTGTTATAGCGAGGGCTCATCAGATATCGTTATCGTCGAGTTCACGGAAAATAATAGGAAAAGGTTTTCTCTTTAAGCGCATAACAAGAGTTAAGAAATAGGACTGGTGCTCGGTCAACGTTCATCAACGACTGAACTGCTAATTTATAATTTCAGTGCCGAAATGATATCAGAAAGTGATGTTAAAACCTTTGCTTGATCTACGTGAAAAATCTATACATTTATGGTGTTTTTTTTGATTACCTGAATTGTTGTAAAATTTTGTCGCTGCATGTATGTGATTTCTTTATTCATGAATGAAAGTTGACGAAATAGAAAAGCCTGGGTTTATGCCGGAAACGCTCGCAATGCAGTGTAACGGTTTAAATCTCATCCTTAACTGTAGCTGTCACTCATTCTAACTGGCGTGGTGGTGAGAGAGAGAGAGAGAGAGAGAGACAGACAGACAGACAGACAGACAGACAGACAGACAGACAGACAGGCACAAGGTAGACGCTGGTTCAATTCTCTTTGTATACAAGGCACCAATGTACTACCACGCTGAAAACGTAGAAACATAAAACAAAATTTGTGTCCCTTCTGTGTTTATTTTGAAAAAAAAAATGAACCAGTACATTTTTAGTAGTAATGGGTTTTTCTTGTTGTTGTTGTTGTTGTTGTTGTTAATAGCATGCCCCGAATCCTTAGAAAAGTCTTGGCTGCGGCATTGTCCCTTTCCTGGTATAATTTCCTGGTATGATTCCCCGTTTACCCGTGAAAAAGTGAATTGATATTTGTAAATAATAGACAGGCCACAAAGCTGAAAATGACGATAGCAATATTTAGAACTCAAACGTTAATCGTTCTTTATGCCTATTCGCTTTTTCTCCCTCCCGCCACGCACACGCAGAAAGCAGACTAAATAAAACAACGACTAGAAGCCGCATTTTGCGATCACCTCAAGAAATATCATGAAAACATCGTAACATCCAAGTCAAATACACAGACCGAGCCTCGAACTTTACCTTGAACCCCCGTCTAGCTAGCTACGTGTCAATCTCATCTAACGTTTTTTTATAATGTAGCTTTGTCTTTTTTATTGTTTTGTTTCTGTTTTTTTTTAAATGCATTTTAGCGTAAAAAGTTATTATTACTCTTATCCTTCAAAGTTTCTCCTCACTCAATAGTATCTATCTATCTATCTATCTATCTATCTATCTATCTATCTATCTATCTATCTATCTATCTATCTATTTATCTATCTATCTATCTATCTATCTATCTATCTATCTATCTATCTATCTATCCATCTATATGTCTCTCTCCTTTATACCGGTCTATCATCTCGTGCATTCATCCCTTTATCCATCCATCATTCTACTCATTTCTCTAATTCCCGCCCCCTCCTCCCTTCTCTCTCTGTGTCTGATCCTCTCTCTGTCTGTCCGTGTGTCTATCTTTCTGTCTCTCTCTCTCTCTCTGTCTCTCACCTCACCTTTACCTTTAGTTCGGATATCCCTGGTCGTGTTATCACATTGCCTTGGCCTTACTCACTGCTTCGTCTAGAATATGTGACCTTTTGCGACCTTTAACCTTTGCCCTCTTTTCATCTTGGTTTCCGTTTGCTTATCCCGCAAATGTAGATAAATTTACATTCACCTAGTGAGCTCCAAACAAGTTAAGCTTGAATCTGTATGACTTTTCCGTGGTTTTATTTATAGCATTATTGTTGTCACTGTTTCTTCTCCTTTTTCTTCTTCTTCTTCTTCTTCTTCTTCTTCTTCTTCTTCATTTTCTTCTTTTCCGTTCCTGTTTTCTTCATTTTTCGTCTTCATGATCATCACTACCACCACCACAACCACCATCATCATCATTATCATTATCGTCGTCGTCGTCTGTTTTGTTCCCATCTATTGTTTCACAAGCCGTTATCTTCTTCTTCTAGTGTCTTCGTCTTCGACTGTGGCAGAATTGTCGATTATCGTTGTCACTACTATTGTTCTCCCTACAGGTTTTGCTGTTGTTTTTTTTTCCTTCTTATATATTTATCAAGTCAATATCCTGTTCGTCTATTTCCATGTTTATTCTACGTGTTTTTTTGTTTTGTTTTTGTTTTGTTCTTGTTTTTGCTGCTTCTTGTTTACATTAGCAGTAGTTAGAAAAGAAGCAATGAAGTTGATTGTGGAAGTAGTATTCGCAGCAGTAGAATCAGTAGCAACAGTAGTGGTAGAAGTAGCAGTAGTAGTAGTAGTAGTAGTAGTAGTAGTAGTAGTAGTAGTAGTAGTAGTAGTAGTAGTAGTGGTGGTGGTGGTGGTGGTGGTGGTGGTGGTAGTAGTAGTCATTATCGTTTTAGTACTAGTAGTAGTAGCATGTGTCGTTGTGTTATAGATAGTTGTAGCTGTTGCTGCAGCTGCAGTAGTAGTAATAATAAAAGTAGTAGCAGCAGCAATGGTAGTAGCTTTGTAGCAGCAGTAGTGTTCATGATGATATGATGTTTGTGGTGATGATATTGATGATGACGACATCGGATGATGATAATGATAATAATGATTATGACGATAATACTGTCTGCGGCAGCCGCACTGAGGGTCGTAAGATTAGTGCGGTAAGTAGGGACTCTTTTACAGGAGAACGGAAATGTAAAGACGGGCAACAAGAACCTGTGATGTAATACTATCTTCTTTCCATTTACTATCCTTGTGATATTATTAACGTTGTTGATATTTTTGTTGTGTGTTACAGGAGGTACAGGCAATACTACAGAAGTATCTCAGCCATTTGTCTGAGCTTGCCGGCGGGATGGTCAACTGTGGCTCAGTGCTTAGCTGGATGGAGGTATGTCAACGTCTGTCTGTAGCTTAGCATTAGAGACCTTGCGCGCCGACGACGATAACTTATGACGTAATAACACCTACAGGTAGCGTGGATTTTACAGATGATGATTGGCTGACGGGCCCCGCTAGCTTATCAGCCATCTTGGATTTCCTCCGCTATGGGCTTGGTCCTTCTGAGCGGCCAGTGGTGCATAAATTTCTATTAATATGATCTCTGTCATGTATTGTCCTAGACACGAAATTTTGTCCCCCACCCCACCCCCACCCTGGGTAGGCTAAAAATGTTTTTTTTTATATTAAAAATAAGGAAAGACGCTGATGGACTGAATGTATAGATTAGTTTGTGTTGTAGTTTTAGTGAGAGAAGCTTTACATTCGCTGAAATATTTGTTGGGGGTGGGGGGGGAGGGCTTTTAATGTGGTCGATTCAATGCTTTACATACTTTGGGAGGTGGGATGGTGGGTTTCAATAAGCCCAGTGGAAGACCCTGTTATTGTTCAGCATAGTAACGTTCCTCCTGAACGGCCCTTAGCATATAAAATTTATTATCTCCGTCATATGATGTCTTCTAGATGCGGAATTTCGTTTTGCCTTTTGGTAGTCTAAAAATTATGAAAGAAAAATTAAAGAAACACGCTGATATAGACTGAAGGTATAGATTCATTTGTGTTGTAGTTTTAGTGAGAGAAATTTTTGCTTTTGTTGAAAATTTTGCATTTTTTGTAAATATGTGCATGGGGGAAGAGGGGTGGCTTTAAACATGTCCAATTCAATGTTTTACAGTTTTTGGAGAGGTGGGATGAAGGGTGTTGGAAGACTCTTAACTGTAGTGGTATTGTCTCCCAGGAGATTCAAATTATTCAGCATATTAACAGCACTCTTAAAATTGAAGAAAAACACTAAATAAGTTTACCTATGTTGAGTCTATCAACCAGCTAGCTCGATTCGTTAGAAAAGTCTATATTTTACCCTGACCATCTATCTCTGTGTCCCTCTCTATTCAGATGGACAACAGAGGTCATCGGCTTGTTGCTACTGACGACTCAGGTATCAACACTCCGGCCATAGCGGCTGCCCATGTGGTCAAGCGGTACACTGCCCAGGCTGCTGATGAAATATCCCTTCAGGTCGGTGTACCTATGTTTTTCTGTTTCTTTATGATCTGCTTTTTCATACAAATCTCGTTTTGCCTGCTTATCTACGCATCTCCCACTCCTCTCTCCCCCCCCCCCTCTCTCTCTCTGTCTCTCTCTCTCTCTGAATCTGTTCAATAGTCAGATGGTGGCTCAAATACCCTTTAAGCTGAAGTGATGAACAAAGTTTTGGTTGATTGTCATGATTGCAAATATATTTTAAACAACAGGTCTTGAGCTCAATTTGCTGCTCAACAACATACTAAGACGTCTAAAATTTATATCTGTTATAGTATTAATTGTCCCTGTCAGACCATTTTTGTTTTGTGTTTGGCTTGCAGAGCCCTGGAATAAAATTAAAAGCTTTTTCGATTTTTATTCAACCGATCTCTGTTTTGAATATCGTTGACAAAAAATGACTCCGAACATTTTGCTGTCATGTGGGTAAACATTTTTACTGCAACTAATCTTTGTCTAAAACATCCTGGGCAGAAATAACCCAGAACTGTATGCGGATATCTTAGTACACTTCTTTCTGCAACCAATCTTTGTCTTGAACATCCTGGTCAGAAATAACCCATACCATTATTCTTACATCTCAACAAACCTTTTTGCAATCAATCTTTCTGCAACCAATGTTTGTCTTGAATATAGTGGGTAGAAATAACCCAGACCATTATGCTTATATCCTAGGCAGAAATAACCCCAGAATATTATGCCGATATCTCCGTGAAACTTGTTTCTGACAATGCTGTGTAGCCACCATACCTACATTGTCTCTGTTCTGTCCTCTGTTGTAGGTTGGAGACATGATCTCTGTGATTGACATGCCGCCGGCTGAGGACACCATCTGGTGGAGAGGCAAGCGAGGCTTTGAGGTAGGTGGTTGGAGGCGCCACTAGTACTCACCACAATGCTGCCGTGGACAAACGAAATGCAGTATCTCTCATATGGTTTACACTGCAGATACTGCTTTTCACTTGTCCCTGGCGGAATGGATGGCGGTGGGCTTCTTCAGTAGTGGTCAAGATCACCATACTCAACAGGCCTGTCAATCAAAACGTTAACTAACTGGTGCACGAGAGTTTCCATGATCTATCTCTATTGAGTTTTTAGTATAGTTAGGGCAAGTGAGGACTCAACTAGTACTTTGATGTTATGGGCGGGCCCAAAACAAAGTTAGTTATGAAATATAGGGAATGTGACATCTACTCTTGTTGGAGTATCGGGCATTTCCTACGGTGGCCTCGGTAGTGGTCCATTCTTACCTGCATAGATTATTGAATCCTTTTGTCAGATACACAGTTGCTGGTATTATGATGAAATAATATAATAGAAAAATAAGTCCTTTGTACTTGACACATTTTGATGCTCTAAGATGCTTTAACCTGTTTGCATTATTTCTGTTTCAAATCGAAACCAGCCATTATACCTTCTTAACTCACAGAGGGGCAGCAGTAAAATTAGTACACCATGTAATCATAGTGATAAGCCATACTGCTTAGAAATGAATACAGTTTTACGTTAACACCTGGTCTAGGTAAGGAATTGTGTGTGTCAAGTGCCTTAGCTAAGCTTTACAGGCACTAGTGGGTGTCATTTGTATGATACAGTGCATTTAATTAATTTTTTTTTTTAAGTAGTAACCTATAAAAATCTATAATTTTTATGCGTCTAGATAAAACTTGAGCTTCATGAATTCGCATGTTTTATAGGAAGGGTTTTCGTTTTTATATTTTTGAAAGAATCTTTATAACTAAAGTGGTTATTTAGTCTAACAAATCCTTCTGTATGGTTTTGTCTATCTACCAGGTTGGGTTTTTCCCGAGCGAGTGTGTAGAAGTTATCGGAGACAAAGTACCGACCTCCATGGCTTCCAGGGTACCGGAACCGTTGATGACGTCATCGGCTGCAGCCTCATCATCATCATCGTCAGCCGCAGCAGCAGCTGCATCGCGCAAACCCTGTGAGAAACCGGGCGGCCGTGGGGCGACGACATTATCATCGTCATTATCATCATCCTCTTCTGTCTTTTCTTCTCTCCCGTCTCCGTCTTCTCCATCGGCTCCTATCGCCTCTCAACACCAACACCCACACACAGCAGCAGCTTCACACGCACACCCACTTCCGCCGCCACACTCGTCATCGTTTTCCTCTATGAAATCGTCGTCAGTTTCGTCGTCCTCCACTACTCCATCTCCGTCTCCGTCTCGAGCGTCTACAGGCACCGCAGGGTCATTCGGTGCGTTCTCCTCACTCAGCCAATCAGCTCACGAGAGTCTTCCGGGGTCGTCAGGGTCGCCGACTTCCTCGCCAGCGAGTTAGTACCAGCATGAGTTATCTCTCCCTTGTTGCTCCCTTCTATGGTCCTGTGTTGGTTTGTTGGTTTGGGGCCTGCTGGGTGGAATGTGTCTACTATTCCCTTCCCATGTGATGCGTTTGTTTTAACACTTTTAACCAAGCTTGTGGTCTTGTCAATGAAAAAGGTTTAGTTTTTTGGCCCGAAGATTTGTTTTACTCAAAACGTTCTTGGCTGGTTGGTTGGTTTTGGGCCTTGATGGAATGCGTCTACCAACCACTGCCCTCAGCCCCCCCCTCCCCCCTCACTACGATTTGTTTGTTTTAACACTTCTAACAGAGCTTGCGGCCCCGTCATTGCTTTGTTTGTTTGGTTTTTTGCAGAATTACGGATTTGTCTTGCTAATAAAATCTTCATTGGTGATAGTTTATCTCGGCCATTTAACATGGAAAACGGCTGATTTTTTAGAAAAAGGTTATGGTCTAACATTTTGTTTTGATGGGTGATGCAAGCCTACAAGAGGATTTCTGTCTGCGCATGGACTTCAGCATGACGCTCCCTGCTCCATTTCTGCCGGTGATTTGCATCAGAAAAAAAAAATATCCGTATCACTAACCCACACCAATGTGAAGAATATGAGGGAAACTTCCTTCAAACATAAGAAGTATTCCACATTTTTAAGGTGTTCATTTAGTCTTTGGTATTGGGCATTTTTATTTTTTTCTCCTTTTTTTTTTTTTACTAACACTTATTGGATGCAGTCCACAAATGTGATGGAATTCTATGCCCAAAGTTTCTGTCACTGCCACCAATGGGAGACTACTTTTAATAAATAAAGAGCGTTTTTATATAGCGCTTATCCACTAATGTGCTCTAAGCGCTCTACATGGGTTTCCCGACAGGCCATTCCCAACCAAAGTACCTTCTGAACTCACAGAGGAGCAGCAAGTTAAGTGCATCACTCTAGCAGTCTGACAAGATCTTTCACTGCCTAAAGTCGGGTACTCGTTTAACGCATGAGTGAGGCGGAGAAATGTGTGTAAATAGCCTTTCTCAAGGACTAAACCTCGACCTGTCGAAAGCAGGACTCGAACCCCGGACCTCTCGATCCAAAAGCCGAGCGTCTACCACTTCACCACAACGCCACACCTGACCTAATAGACCTGTTAGTTATAAGACTGTACAGTAAATCTTATCTCTTATCTTATGAGTCCATTGGACATCAGTTTCTTTTTTCTGGAAACTGTTTGAGCTAAGTAATGATCTGTGTTTGTTTATCATTGGCTCCTCAAAAAGTGTGTGTACCAAAAGGACTTTCTAAAATCACAGCTGTTTTTAAGTGGACAAAGAAGTTGATTTAAACACACCAGTTGGTACACTTTGTCATGTGTTGTTTTTTCCCCCCTTTGAAAGGCTACAATCTGAGGGCTTCATAATTTTGTTGAAATTTTAACTGTCCAATTGGTATAAAAAACAAAACAGACAGACATACAGACAGAAAAACATGGTTTTGATTTACTCAGGATTTTGCCTCAACTTGATGTATTTTGGTTAAAAAGCTTGATTCGAATGGTGTAAAGATTTCCCGTACAGTCGTATGAGCTTCTTGCTTTCAGGGCTTTCTTTTTTTTTGTATTGTTTCTGTGTATCGGAAACTGATGTGTCCAGGCGTAACGCAAAATTGTATGAAATAGTCTTTACTACTAACAAGCTCATCTTTGGTGAAAAAGTTGTTCTTTCATTTTCACCCATCCACATCCACATCAAGGTCAAGGTCATCATTTGTCTTGGTTTTTTCTCTTCCGATGTTCTTTCATTTTCACCCATCCACATCAAGGTCAAGGTCATCATTTGTCATGGTTTTTTTCTCTTCCGATTTCTTTTTTCATTGGCAATCATCATCTTCATCAACTACGAAAACCACCATCATCATTGCTATCATCTTTATCATCATCATAAAAATGATTCTTGTTAAGTTGTTTCATTGTGGGTTGTTTTTTTTTTCAACTTTAAACCACAAATTTTAGTGTGACATTTTTACCCTTTTTTATTGCATGTTACGAAGCTTGATGATAAACCATTTATCCACTAAGACTCCATTTAAATAAAAAAAATTAAACAAAAAACAATGGGGCCTATGCCAAGTTTGTTTTTTTTCATAATTGGGTTCATAGGTTTAGAATACATTTACGTAAAGCAACAGACATTTGCATACTAAGTATGTGCATTCTTGAACAAGTATTAATCAAGTGGAAAAAAAAATAAAAACAAAAATAACCCTGATATGTAAATGCTTCTTGTATATACTTTTTGCTGAGTGGGTTTTACATCAAACGCAGTTTGTGTCAACGCTTTATTATGTCTATTATTTCTTTCAACAAATGTGTAACATAAACGGCGAGGTGTTTTCCCACTTCGAATTCCACAGTAATTTTATGTGCCTAAAAATATTTTGCCTTTGGTTTTTGCTGCTTTCATTTATATATACAAACCGTTTAACAATAAGAGAGTAGTTATGCATTCATTTCATGAACATTGTTGTGGAGTTGTATCAATTTGGCAAGTAAAGATTGTTTTTTTATTGACAAGGTTCAATATGCTTTCAAAATTATACACACGAAGATGCTGCTACTAAAAACAAAACATCCGTTGCTTTCTCAGCATTTATTTCCGTGTGATCACTTACATACTCATTTTCAAATCAATTTAATTAACGAGCTTAGAATGGAGGAGCATCATCAACACTGAAATCAAGCATGGAACAAATTTATCTTGTAATTGCACACGATTTCATCATCTATCTCATTGTCTCATCTCGTTGTTGTTGTTGCCATTCCTACAGCTGAAAAACAAGATGAGGTTGACAGTATTGAGGGTAATAACACTAGCAGTGACCGCTGCCACTAATCTTGACTTGCATCCTCTCGTTGACTTTTTTTTTCTTCTCCCCTGATCATTATTGAAACTACACCGTATACAGCAAGGCTTGGTTTTGATTTGGCTTGAGATGTTATGGCTTTTCATTAGCTTTCGTTTAGTTTGACACTCGTATAACGTACAATTCTGAAATTCACACAAGGTATTCAGTGTTTAAGCAACGAAATTATCATAATAGCCTGTTTCATCTTTACCAATATTATCATCAATTTCTCTTCAATTTTATTTTTTTTTTTGCTCTCTCCTTTTTTTCTCCTGTTTTGCCACCTCACTAAAATAAAACTAGAGACAGAAATAATACCTCATAGAAATGTGAAGTTTTTTGGCTTGGTTTTTTTTTTCCATTAATCCAGGAATGAGCAATAAATGGCATGGTTTTGAATTTGGTTGCACTAAAAGACTAATAAGTTTGAAAAATCTGTTTTATTTGTGTATGCTTCAAAATATATGTTGCTTTTTTTTTTAATGTTCTGATCAAGAAAGAAAAATGCTTTGATATAGAATTAAAACATCACATTAATGATTTCATGTTTGCTTGTGCCTTGCCAGTTTTAATATAGATCATATCTAAATCTGAAGCATTTTTTGTCAACTTATAAATCAATGTATTTATTTTTTTACTTGCTGAAATAAATTAAGCCTTGAAGTCCCTCTGTAAATTCCTCAATTGAAAGATACTTGGCCATGCAGTACAATTTTTCTTCCTGATAATAGTAAAAAATAAAGTAAAGCTTCCTCAAATAAGTGAGTCTATATAGGCAATATTTTCAATTGCCTGAAAAGAACAAACAAAAATTAAGAAGCAATCGCTCCAATAAACAGAAATCTTCAAGGCATTTCATTTACCTAATGTTTTTACTCTAGATCATAAGTTTTTTTTACTAAAGTTCATTATGTGTATTATTTATTTTGATCTTTTTACAATATCTCATTTTTTTCTAGATAAGTTATATGAGGCTTATGAACATTTTTTGCAAAAGTTTTTTTTTTTTTTTTTTTGAAGGCACATATTTTTTCTCTGCATTTTTTTCTTACTGTAATTGTATGCTCAGATTCTTGTTTGCATACAAGGGTTAAGTAAATGAAAACTCTGCATTTCTTTGAATTGAGTGTTGAATATCACGAGATTGAATATGAATGAAAAATATATTAGGATCTGGTTTGGTCCAAAGAACAAGTTATATGTATCTGAAGTTAATGACATATAGCCTTTAATATTTTTTTTTTAGAGACGGAGATACTTTTTTTTTTTACATGGGGCTAGCATTTTTTTTTTACATGGGGCTAGCAGTTGCAGATTTTAAACATGGATTCTTTAGGCATTTTATGTAATTTGCTTTCCAGGTTTTGACAGTCCTATAATTATGTCATATATTTCACAGTGCTGTTTTTTTTTTCTTAATCTCTACATCTCTCACTTTCTGTCACTCGCAGTGATGAGGAAGCATGGCAAGCTCATGTCATTCCTGCGAACGTTCTTCTCGCACCGACCGCCTCGTAACCAGCTGAAGCAGTCGGGTATCGTGAAGGAGCGAGTGTTTGGCTGTGACCTCGGGGAACACCTGCTTAACTCTGGACATGATGGTGAGTGGAGATCACCCCAGGCTCAGTGGGAATTTCGGATTTTGCTAATTTGGCCTAAGCTTTTGACTCCTCCCAAAAAATATGCTTGGATGTGTAAAGTATGTGTACTTGTTTTTTTTTTAAATTAGGAAATTCAAGCTCCCTCATAGTTTCTAAAAAACTGTTGTTTAGCACTGTTTGATAATTATAAACATTCGTCATTGACATAAGATATGTAAGTAAATTATTTAGTTTTGGAATCTTATCTAAATTTAAAGCTTTTTTATTTCTAGCATTGGCCTAGAGATTAAAGAGAGTCATGGTCAGATACGTTCATAGGTCATTGACTTCGCAGATTGGCCTCTATGCTGAAGTTTGTGCATTAATGTATAAATTTCTTACTTCCTCATCTCTCTCTCTCTTCCTCCAGTGCCTTTACTACTCAAGAGCTGTACAGACATCATAGAGGAGTATGGCATCGTGCATGGTATCTACCGCTTGTCTGGAATCACATCCAATATACAAAAGCTGAGGTTGGTAGAGTGATTGTATATAGCATTCAATCTCTCTCTCTCTCTCTCTCTCTCTCTCTCTCTCTCTCTCTCTCTCTCTCTCTCTCTCCCCACATGGTCCTTTCCTTCTTTCTGTCTTCTTTTTTTCCCTCATTTCCTATCTTCCTCCTTCTATCTCTCTCTCTTTGTTGTCTCGCTCTTTCTTTGTATCTTCTTTTTGTGACTCTCACATTTTGGTCCTACACTCCTACCCCCTCTCCTTCAATCTGTCTCTCCATATATCTCTCTTATTCTATTAAATATCTTTTTTTTGTTTGTTTGTTTCTCTCCCCCTCTCTTCTCAATATATTTGGCTTGTCTATCTTACTTTGACATGTGCTTAAAAAGTTAAGGACCCTGATCTATTTCCTTTAAATTTAAATAAAAAAACAGGACAAACTACATTTTACTTATCTGTTACAAGGGAATCTCATAGTAGTCAATACGTCTCTCTCTCTCTTTTGTCTCGTTACTGAAAATCCTTTGACAAGGGCCATAGAAAATAAAGATTTAGCAAAACAAATCAACTTACTATGCAATGTATGTACTAAAGTGGAATCTACTTAAAGTCAATACCTTTATGGGAAACTTTTGCTTAAAGTCAGCACTGTTTTGCAGTCCCATTTTGTATTTCCTTTATATCTTTGTGATGTTTAAAATCAACCCTTGCTTAAAGTCAACACATTTTTTTTGTCCCCAGGTGTTGACTTTATCAGCATTCCACTGTACTACTTTATGATCCCCTAAGCTGGGATTAACTATGGGACAAACTTTATATTTATTTATCTTTTAGCAAAAGTATTCTGATGTTCAGAAAGATGTTCAATGCCAGTCTCCATCTCTCTTGCATGTCACTACGGACAGACTGGCGTTTGACGAGGACCGTGTGCCAGACCTGACAGACGAGTGTTATCTCCAGGACATTCACAGCATCAGTTCCCTGCTCAAGATGTACTTCAGAGAGCTGCCGAACCCGCTCCTCACGTACCAGCTGTACGACAAGTTTGCCGTGAGTCTGAAAAGTTTTATTCTTTTTTGCCAAATAAATTATTTTGCACTTACGATATTTTTTGGTCAAATTGTTTAGGTTTCTTTTCTATTTAATATTTTTTTTTGTCTTTAGAATAAAAGATTGTAGACTTGATAAAGGAAATCTCTCTGATATTTATTTAGAGTAGATTAAGATACCATATTATAGCAACAAGATCTAATAAATCAGTCTTTCAAAAACAGTTTTACTTGAAACAAGTTTTTTTTCTTTTCTTTTCTGACTGTTTAGAATTAATCTTTGTTTCTACAAATCCTCCACAGGATTTGTGATTTCAAATAATTTTATTTATCAGAAGGCTTAGCAAGTGAAAAAATCTTTTAGTAGTTACGAAAATTGCAACATTGGCCCAATATGGACTGTTTACAAGGCATTTGTGTATTAGGGCCTGCAAGGGCACAAGCATGCAACACGGGGCGTAATTTATTAACCCTCAAGGTACACATGTTTCTGCGTGTTCAATAGGCACAAATGTTTCTCCATCTTCAATTTTGATTTTGAAAAAGAACGAACATAATACTGGGCTTGTTTGCCGTGATCTTGCTCCTGTTTTTAATGATTTGTCAAGCCTTTTACTGGGTTGTCTGTAGTAATCTTGCCCCTGTTTAGAATGAATTGGTT
>BMAT01006184.1:149489-159565 GCA_019649035.1 Elysia marginata
TATAATAGTTTCAGTATTGGTGGTGCTCAAGTTTATAATAGTTTTAGTATTAGTGGTGCACAAGTTTATAATAGTTTTAGTATTGATGGTGCACAAGTTTATAATAGTTTCAGTATTGGTGGTGCACTAGTTTATAATAGTTTTAGTATTAGTGGTGCACAAGTTTATAACAGTTTCAGTATTAGTGGTGCACAAGTTTATAATAGTTTCAGTATTAGTGGTGCACAAGTTTATAACAATTTGATTATTGGTGGTGCACAAGTCTACAACAATTTGTTTGTGGGTGGTGCATAAATTAAGTGCTTTGAGCCCATAAGGCTAGCACAAAAAGTGAATAAAAATCTTACAATATTTTGTATCCTATTGGTTTTTTGGAGTTATGGCAATGTAAACAATTTTACAATATGTTAGCTCTGACTCTCTACATGTAGGCAATTTTAGACAATATTTTGTTGAAATTTTATAACTTAACCTCTTTTTCCTGTTTGCTTTGTGTATAAGTGTTTCTATGTATCTTGTGTTAAAGTGGAAGTACTTTTTATCAGTATTTTCCAATACCCAGCCTGATGAAGTTTAATAAATCATATAGTGGCAAGATTAATCAAATATTTTTTGTATACCTTGAAGGAATCATATCCACCTATCAATTTTCATCTTGTGTTTTTTTATATTTAATTACCAGAAGAGAACAGCCCAAAACAGTTCACCCGTGAAGATTCCAAGAGAAAAGCTGTTCACCATCACCATCATCATCGTCGTATCCCGTCAGCCCCCAACACGCCGCGGCAGGATCGCAAGCCACCATGTCCTGGCCGCAGTTCCAGCGTGTCGAAAGACGACGATTCCTCCTTCACTGGAGAGGACATGGATATCAGCCTGGACGATTTCATCTACCCTAAGTCGGAGAGCCGCGGAGATATCAACATTGATGCAGCTATCAACTCTAGACTTCTTCAAGTGGCTGAGAAAACACGCTCTGCTAAATCCAACGAAGAGCTCGCTTCGTCGCCACTCAAGCGAAGCGCTAACACCCCGCCTAAAGGGAGGAAGAAGGCAAAAGCTGAGAACCAGAACAGTGTGTCTTCTCCTCAAGAGCTCTCACCGGAAACTTCTTTCTCAGGTTCAAACAGACGAGTGCATCGGTCGTCCAGTGATGTGTCCCGCGGAATAGATGCGAGTCCTTATGACAATGATGACCGTGAGAGCCGTATGCGAAGATTTTACTCGCGTTTCCACGACTATGCTGAGATTCTCTCTGTGGATGATGCCAATGTGAGAGGTCAAGGGTTAAGTGGGTCAAGCTCGAGTGCTACGCCGGGCAGTCAAGGTACTCCTGGTTCCATGTCTGTGTCGAGCTCGGGCTGCAACATGCAGGATGTTCTTGACCAGATAGACTCTCGCCTGGCTGTGACGGCCAAGATGTTCCCCCGCCAGCAACCTACATCCAGCCCAAAACTAGGCTCCTCTGAGGATCAGCAACAGTTGCACCGGCTCTCAAATGGAATCGGGGAGGCGAAAGAGACAGTGTTTTCATCATCTGTACATACAACCACTTCAACTAGGCCGGACAACAACAAAAACGTTGACCTTTCCCTCAACCTGCTCAACTCCACTGGGCCTGTGGAGAGAAAAGTGTCACCGTCATCATCCCTCAGACAGACTGAGTTTCCTGCCAGTGTCGATACCTCGCCTCGTGAACTCATAGAGCAGGAAACCATGAGAAAACTGTTGGGGCTTGACCCACCAGGGGACGGAAGTAGCAAGACTGCTGGGGGCAGCTGGGCAGGGGGAACAACTCCTGACCAGCCAGGTGCTATAAGAGTCCCCAGCAGCAGCAGTAGTAGCAACAGCTTGAGTGCCGCTCCGATAAGCTCTACCAGAGTGGTGCGTCGACGAGCTGAGTTTATACCAAGTGCGTCCGCCTCTGGGCAGGACTTGGACAATCTCAATGACTTGTTGGACAGTTTAGAGCGACAGGAACCGCGGACTAGGAGAAGGTCCTCCAGAAAGAAAGGTTCACAAAGGTCTACTGCCGGAGGAAACCACTCGTCATCATCTTCCTCTGCCAGGCCCTCACCGGTCAGCAGCCAGCTGCAGTCTCCGAGCAGTGGCCAGCATCAACATCATCAGCAGCAGCATCACAACTACAACCACCTCCAACACCAAGGCAACACCAGCGCCAAAACGACATCCCCTCGACACATCCAGGAGAGGATAGCCCCTGGCACAGAAAGCCAAGCTCAAAGTCAAGCCCAAGCGGAAAGATGCCTCCAGGCCCGACTACTTGCATCCACTGGGGCATCGGCAGTAGGGGGGATAACCAAATGTCTGAGCGTGCCCAGTGACATTGCAAGGTCCCTGGAGAATGTCACGGGTTCTCAAACTGATATGATGTCGTCAGTCACGATCAGTGAACTGTCAGCTTCCATGAGCAGTTTCTCTAACGGTGGAGGCGTGGTACCCAGTGGGGGAGATCAAGGGGGGATAACCTCTGCCCCTTACCCAGGCCCTGCCCACCACCTGACACGGCACGTCCCTGGCAGTCACAGAGACCGGGCGGACCCCAGGCACCGTCGCAGCTCCAGTCTGGACAGCTTGAGTGACAACGACCGCCTGATGACGAGGACCCTGAGGGACATCAATCGCCAGATGGACGCTGCCTTCCGACACGACGGTTCACCAGGGAGAGACTCGTCTCTCACCAGACATCACAGACTAGCAGCATCTGACCTGGAACTTAGTACGAGTCCTGAAGTGAGGGCTGCGCCACACCTGCTCTTAGTCAGGGGAGATAATCATGGTGCTGTAGCTCAACCACAACAGCAACAGCAGCAACAGCAGCAGGCTCAGGACGAGTCTCAGTGGGTCAGTTCGGACAGCATTGGCCAGTTCCAGGCCTCGGACCAGAGCGTCACGCCCACACAGGCCACGATGGACGAAGCTTTCAAACTTTTCTCACAAAAAGGTCTAAGTGAGGGGGAAGGTTCACACAAAGCTGATCCCACCAAGTGTCGGTCAAATTCTGAGTCAAGCTCCGATTCTGATCAAGATGATGAAGATCAGGCGGCTGGTTTAGTCCTGGGGGAAGCGCAGGGAGGAGCATTTCTGGATGTTAACTTGATGTTGTCCCCGCCCAACCTTCCCTCGGCAGCACCTGAAGTGCACGGTCCTTCTCAGAACCAGCTGGTGGCAAATAGGTCAGTAGGTCAAGCTCTAGTCCAGCAGCACTCAGAGAAGCAGACGCGACCTCACCAAGATGACCAGATAGTCGTGGAAAGCCCGCAGCTTGCCAGGGCAAGAACTCGAGCAATGACATCTCCAGACCTTGCCAGGGCTCCTCCATCCAGACCCCATCATCATCATCATCAGTCGCAGCAACTACAGCAACATCCTACTCAGCATCCACATCCAACTGCTCCTCCCCATCATCCCCATACTCATCATCATCATCATCATCATCATCATCACGCACATCATCCAAACCATCGCCGCAGCAAGAAAAAAACCAGTGTGCCCTCACATCAGAGTAGTGCTGTAGGCAGGGCAGATGTTGCTAACATGTGTATTAATCGATCATCGTCATCATCATCATCAACATCATCATCTGAAGAGTTTGATAAAGTGGCATCACCCGATGAAGACGATGAAGCCCCAATGCAGGCCAAGACCCAAAACCAGCTGCTTCAGAGAACTGCAGGAAGTGGGCGAGATGCGTTGACTTTGCCTGTTGGAGCGCTTGCTAACAATTCTTCATTGCCATCCAATTCTAACCACGGTTTAGGAATTGGAAGTGGGACTAGTGACCTTTCTCCCTCAGATCCTGCGGTGTATGCTGTTATAAGAAGACAACATTCACCAAGGTCTCCAAACCCCAGCCATGGGTTTCCTCTAGGTCAAGGGTCAGGCGAGGCAGAACTTAACAGGAGCTGGGAGCTCGATGGAGAATCGGAGCGTATGTCCAGTCTTTGTGCCGCCGGCCTGATGAGTCAGCGAGCGAGACTGAGCAGGGAATCTTCTACCAGTAGCCTACAGCAGTCTGTGTCCCCAGACTCGTCTCTCTCCCACGCTCAAGGGCACGTACGCAGCCCGCTAGCCACCCCGGGGAGAGAAGCTCTTCCAGACATCATTCAGTCGGCTACGCCCCAGGCTTCGGCTGAAGGTTCCGCCAGAGTTTTTCCCATTGAAGTCACTGCCCCTAGTACAGAGCCGACTGTCGGCCTTGACCGTGAAGTTCAGGATTACCAGACAGCCAACAGCAACATCGCTCCACTACACCTGGCCTTGTATCACCCTGACGAGTTTTCCATGGTCATCCCCCCTGCTGCCGTATCCGGCCCATCGCCCTCCCCTCGCCAGCATGTAAACGTGCACCCTTCACCATCCATGCCCCAGGTTAACTCTACGCAGCATGACCCTGGTACAGAGGGGAAACCGCCACTCAGGAAGTCCTCTACCGACAATGCTATCAGTTCAGGGAGAGCAACTGCTTCTTACAGGCCTGTCTCTGAACGTACACCCAGCAGGCCTGGGGCTGGCAACGTACCGATGTCATCATCTGCCGACCTTCAGATAGTCAGTGGCAATATTAGAATTCCCACAAGTCTGAGCATGGACAGCGCGGGGACAAGACAAGGGACAAGTCAGATGGAGAGAGAAGCCGGCAGGTCTGGGTCTGGAGCATTGTTGTCTCCTCAGACGTTCCGCTCGAGAGCAGGAAGCGACAGTCGGGCGGTTCGCGCGGCAGCCCACCAACTCCAGCTAGATCGCTACCGAGAAAACATGCGCGCTTCAAACAGCCGTAAGGAGAGGGACCATGATGCCATGGAAGTGGACAACTTGTGCAACAGGCTAGTGGATAGACTTACCTCCCCGAATTCAAGACGAGCACCTCTGGGCGGGTCGCCCGGTAATCCAGAGACCATTTTCTCACAGGCCGTTCCCAGAAGCCCTCGGCGAGAAATATGCCAACCACTTGCAGGTCCCTCGTCTCAACCCATGCCCGCAGAGAGAGGCATTGTCAGGTCTTTCAGTACAAGCAGTGCCAGCACGGGACAAACCATCTCGGGGAACGAGGAGGCGGAAAACATCCTCAACTCTAGCAGAGAGCTCTTACAGTGTCCAGTGGAGGCATCCAGGGGTCTCGGTACTGACCGGTCGGCACACTCATCTCCTTCAGGTCATGGGGCAGGAGCGCTATCGCTCGGCCAGCCTGAGGAGAAAAAGAAAGACAGTCTAACTCCGGCCTCAGAGTCTGGCATTCCAGTCAGAAAATCGTCTTTCTCAAAGATACCTCGGCCTCGACAAATGGCTGAATCTCCTTCTCTAAAGTCTCCCGGTGGTGGCGGGAGCTTGAGAAGAGGAGAAACATTGTCCACCACCCCGTCGTCCGGGTCCTCCTCAATGTCATCTTCAACACATGCAGATTTTTCCCCCTCTTCTTCTTCAACTTCCTCATCAACTGCTTCGCCTTCCTCCAGACAAGCTCTGCGCTCCAGAAGAGCGTCCGAAACTCCAGGGATTGGCAAACGTTCCAGCCAGTCCCGGAGAATGTCAGATACGCCAGCCACCGCATCGCCCGGCTCACAGCGATCCCAACCGCCCCCAGCCTCATTCTCGCGTTCCAACTCGGGCGGTTCCGGAAGAGGCCGGCAAAACTTAGAGAGTAAGGCTCAAACATCGGGCAGCCCGTCTACATCGTCTCGCATCCCACTGTCTCACCGCGTGCCCAGTCCTCAAGGTGTGGAGGCAAGCCCAAACCTCTCTCTACCGAGGCAAGCCAGCAAGACAAAAAGTCCAACACCAAAACCAAGGAAGTCTAGTTTTAATGCAAAGTCGGATCAACCAAAAGGGCAGAGCACCTCGTCAGATGGAGGCAACAAAGGCGATACAACCCCTAGGCAGGCAACAAGAAGAGAGGCCACCAGTAGAGGCGCTGTCTCTGGCGGCAGAGCAGGGGCAACTGGAAGGAAGGATTCAGAAACCAACTCTTCTAATAAAAGAGCTGTTCTTGTGAAGTCCTTGGCAGACGAGAACGGAGCAAAACTTGTGATAGAAACTCAACCTGAGCTCAAAAAGAAAGTTCAGACTGTTCACGCCAAGAAGGTTTCCCAGCCTGCAAGGCAGGTGGCAGCTGGTGTGGATGGTGTAGATAGTAACGACAGGGTACAGAGCAGTAGTGGGGAGTGTTTGGAGTCAGGGCAAGCAAGTGCTAACACTGGATCTGGCTCGTCTGTTACTTTTTCAGGAGACACATACGCCCCGTCAAATTCTCTCTCATCCTCGAAAAAAGTCCCGCCACCCGTGGCAAAAAGGAAGTTCCGCTATGACTCAAAGTCATTGCCGAGAAAACCAAAGCAAGCTGAGGGACAATCTAGCGGTGAGGAAGCTGCCGTCGTTGTAGGCAGCTGTCCCGAGAACTCTGCTATTGCGTCGCCACCACGAACGCTTGCTGAGTATGCTGACCTGGTTGGAAGCCGGTCTTCCCTCGACGAGTCTGTGTTGCAGCTCGCGGCCGAGAGGCAGGAAGACTTGTTCAGTCCCGAAGAGCTCGCCGAGCACCAGAAACATTATGGCTGCTCCACGGGGTCTCTCCGAGCGAAGCGGTCCGTCAAACTTCAGAGTCTGCTTGATCTGTTCGAGCACAAAGACTCTGACTCAAATGTGTCGGACAGCTCATGTGGCAGCCCAAAAACTCAGCCGAGGGACCGACTCCACTCTGGGTCTGCAGGAGTTACCCCCCTTACCCCTTGTTTGGAAGACGGAGTGCCAGGTATGGATGATGATGATGACGAGGATGACGCAAGCGATCCGTTCTCCCCTTCTGCCTCTCTTCCAGATAGTGCACCCACGACCAGGTCATCAGAGCGTCGCAGGTCAAGGTCAGGAGACGTAACTTTGACCAGGTCTGAGCAGAGTGAGGGTGCAAGAGGTGAGGGTGAGGTGGCTTCGGTAATGATGAGGTCAATGCCAGAGCCGCGGGGTTTGAGTCCAAGAAGACAAGACCGCCAGGACTTGACCAGCCGCAGAGTGTCGGCGTGTCTTCCCTCGTCTCCGTCACCACAACCGTCACTCCGACAACCGTCACCCTCGCAGCGGCGGCAGCACGTCCAAAGCTGCGTGGAACCAAGCAGGGAGACCAGGCCTCCGCGATACAGAACCAACCCGAGAAATTCTGTGGCTGGAGGAGAAACAGACATGTCGGGCCGGTTGGGTCTGGGACTCTCTCACTTGTTACAAGCAGGCGGCAGCGACAACACACCTGCAGGGGACACACCCAGGGCGGTGTTGATGCGAGCGCAGAGCTCACCTGACAAAGATTGGAGGTCAGAGGGCAACTCAATGTGTCCTCCATCGTCCCCGCAGAAATCGGTCGAGCGGAGAAACAGCATTAAGGATTTGCTGCAGGTTTTCGAGAGGCAAGACTCGGACACGTCTTCACAGCTCTGCGGAACAGGGGATGTAACCCCGCAGAGTCGAAGGGTACAACCAAGGGAAAGACTGGGATCGAGTTCACCCCCGTCCAGAGAAAGGCAAGAAAGGGGGGCAATCAGTATGAGGCTGAGCCTGGAGATACCTACGGACTCTTACCTCCCCTCTGGCCCCCTCTCATCCGGTCCCTTTTCCCAGGCAGATGTGAAAAGTCAGCCTATGCGTCTCGGCCCCAAGCCTTTCTATGGAGCTAGTAAATAGCGGAGTACTATCACCGGTTGGGAAGTAATTGAGAGCAGCACAGAACCCTGCAAAAAACAAAAAAAAGTCGTCTCAGTGCTGGGTCTCCCGTTTAGTGTCACCATAAACAAGTTTTAAGACTCAACATTTGTAGCCTTTATTATTCCAACCGGAAGGCTGCATGTATGGCTTTGCAATCTTTTTATTTGTGTATATATATATATATATATCCGATTTCAATTCAGCGACACACGAAAGTTATTCTTGTAAAAGACTCAAGCTGGATAGACTTGTGCTTTGTGATTGCATAATATTCTGTGTTCAACTTCGAGCATCATATGGACATCAAATCAGTTTGTTTTTATAGCAGCTCAGTGTAGAATGAAGGCTTTATTTATATAACTGCGTTTTCCTGAATCCAGTTTTGTGTCAAGTTGGTTTTGTATATAAACCATTATAATCCATGAATAATTATCTCAAGCAGTATGAATAAGTATTGGGAAAGGCGCGACATAAATGCTCTATATTATTTATTATCATGCCGCAAATTGAAATTTTGAGAAGACCTATGTAGGCAGTTTGTTTGGTTTTTTTTTTCTTTTTTTTTTGTCTCTATACTTCAAGCCAAAAGAAATTCTAGTAACTTTCCACACACATTGGGTATTGTTAATTATGTCAATGCCTTGAAATAGACATTGCAACTTTGAAGTCATTTTTACCGGTTTTGACAGATGGTTTGTCTTCACGTACCCGCCTTGTTTTTTTATAGATATCTGCTGCGGCTCTCTCTTTTTCTCTCTGTCTGTCTGTGTTTCTGACTGTCTGTCTCTTTCTCCTCTCTCTTCCTCTTTCTCTCTCCATCTCTCTCTCTCTCTTTCTCTCTTTCTGTTTCTATCTGTCTCTCTCAGTCTCACTCTCTTTCTCTCTCTCTATCTCTCTTTCTCTCTGTTTCTTTCTGTCTCTCTCTCTCTGTGTCTCTCTTTTTTCTCTCTCTCTCTTTCTCTTTCTCTCTCTCTTTCTCTCTCTCTCTGTTTCTGTCTGTCTCTCACTCCCTCTTTCTCTATCTCTCTTTCTCTCTCTGTTTCTTTCTTTCTCTCACTCCCTCTTTCTCTCTCTCTCTCTCTGTTTCTGTCTGTCTATCACTCTCCCTTAGTCTCTCTCTGTGTTTCTGTCTGTCTCTCACTCCCTCTGTCTCTCTCTCTTTCTCTCACTCCCCCTCTCTCTCTCTTTCTCTCTCTCTCTTTCTCTCTCTCTATCTCTCTCTCTATCTCTCTGTCTCTCTCTTTTTCTCTCCCCCTTGACCTGGATAGTTTCACACTTCCTAAGTTAATAATGTACCTCAGTATTTTTATCTTTTTTTTTTCAAATCCCTGATTTGGTTGGATGACGCTAGCCTGGACTGAATAATGAGACAGGGAGAAAATGTTTTATACTAATATCACTTGCCAGTGCGTTGTCCTTGTTTTCTCAGATAAGTTCCAATAACAAATGTGATCTACTTACGTCATCAATTTGGAATCGCATTTGAGATCTTTTAGATAAGTGCCCCACAACCATTTTTCTTATCCGTTGTATAGTAGAATTTGGAATGTTGAAAGGATTTATTTCTTCCCCTTTTGTTGTTTTAATTTTTTTAAAATTATCATTATGGTTTCAGCGGTAATTTGGTAGTTTTGTTGAGTTTGTGAAGAATCGAAGGACGGAAATGAGAATACTTTGAAAGATGTAATTCAAATCAATGCCTTGTGAACGTGAGGTCTACAATAAGATTGGTGGTGAGACAATTGATTTTATGTTTAATTTAAATCACTTTAAGTCAGTCGGGTAAGACATCTATAACTAACTCAGATTTTATGATTGATAATGGAGTTTATGTGTTTGTTGTGTCATAAACTATACATTAGAATACTCTATGCCAAACACATTTTGAGCTTAGTCAGGGTAAATATATATAAAACAAAACATGGCAGATAAGCCAGAGGTATGGGTTTTTTTTTACCTTTTCCAGAGTATGAAATCTAGTTTTTATAAATTGTAATAGCTGTATCTGTCAAAATTCTGTCTTTTACACGATTTATTTCTGTTGCCTCCCTTTGTACAGCCCGGAACTTGCTTAAATAAGACTGAGATTAGATGTATGAACCACATGATCGATAGTTTTTGTTTTATTTAAGTTGTTTATATCCTGTTCTTTTTTATTGGCCTGGTTATTTGTCTAAAGATAAAGCTGTTAGTATGTGAGAATATATATATTATAGTCGAGAGCTGCTTTTAATTTTCTTTAGCATTTTGAAAATTATGAAGTTCCTTTTCATGCTATTATGTATTCTAAACAGTTTTAAAAATAGGCGGTTGGTCTTTGCTTAAGGGTTTATGTATTCATAAGCAAAAAACAAAACAAGTATAAA
>BMAT01006184.1:160868-175271 GCA_019649035.1 Elysia marginata
TAGATTTTCAAATTGTGGCAAAACGCAGGGTTTTGATACAGAGAAACTTAAGGAAAGCAGAGCTTAGATATAGTTTATGTCAAGATAACTTCATGATTCACCAACCTATGCACTACTTTTTCTTATATGGGCCATGCTCCAGTCTCTCCAACAGTTCTACACTGTATATTTTCTAAGATTGGTATCTGGCTGAATTTTTTCCTAAGTTTTTAAAGAAACTTAAAGATACTTTGTGTTGTTTAGAATTTGTCTTATACAATGAAATAAAATTGGTACCTGAAGAGTTTGAATAAGAAATTAATATTTATATTGTCGGTTTTGTACGCCTTTTGTGAAATACACAGATATACAGATAATTCAAAATGTGGACAGCTTCAAGTTTAACTTTATTCCCTTGGGGATTGAGGTATTGGTACTGGATTGTAATTTGATATGATTGTATTATTGTGAAAAAAACAAAAAAACGAAGAAATCAATGTATGCCCGACTATTTGTATTTCTATGAAGTCCACTTGATTGAAAAGCAAACTGCATGTTCTATGATTTTTCTGTATCTGTGACTGAAACCACCAACATTTTTTTTAGGTTTTCTATTTATTATATCAGTGGCAGACACATCAAACCTCTGATGTTAAAATATAGATAAAGAAGCCACATCAGAGGTTTGATGTGCCTGCCATAGAGATACAGTGATGTCTGATGACTTCAACTCCCATCATTGGAATTCATGGGTATAGATTATAATCCCAACTATATAGTCTTGCTTTCTTTGTCAACTACACTTAAATTAGAATTCTGGTATTTCAAACTAAATTGGCTATCCCCAAGCACTTGATATTAAGCAGACCTGCTCTGTAATGAAAAACTTTCAATATTTGTGTAGAGTTGCATTATGTTAACAATATGTCACAGTTAAATAAAAAAAGAGAGAAATTTTGATGTAGGGGTAGCTATCAAACTTGTTTTGTCTGTCTGGCGCGATGTGAGCAGGAGGAGGAGGAGGGGGAGGGGGGTGTCTAAAATCTTGAAATGTGTATAAGATGTCAAGACTCTACCTGCTGCCTATGTTATTCTTGAAACCTGAATGTAAATCCGCTCAGCAAAACCGCACTTGTATTATTTTTATTGTTATTATTATCAATATTATTATTCTTAAATCAATGTTTGATTTTGCATTTCAGCCTTTTGATGGCTAGTCCTTTTGTGCAATGCTCATTGTCAGGTTGTAAATAAATAAACTTTTTTTATTTGTTGTTGTATAGCAGGACACAACCTTCAGCCTCATCTTCATGGTCTTTTTATGCTGTTATGATTTAAGTCAGCTGTTTTGAATGCATATATATAACGTATACGTGTAGAGTTTCATTGCTTCCTGTGAGAATGTTTGATTTAATAGTAATGCGCTTTTTACCATCTCTCTCTTGCTCGCTCTCTGTCTGTCTGTCTGTCTCTTGCTCTCTGTCTGTCTGTCTGTCTGTCTCTCTCTGTACTTACTCATGAAACCTGTGCTGCTCTTCCTAATACAGTTAACCCTACAGAAGTTGATCTCCATAGGACATAACATGTAATAGTTGCGATCAACTAACAGGAAAATTGAGTTATGTCCAATGCTTCATTATTGTATAATTATCATAGCCATGGTACTCACAGACAAAGAAAAAGAATCAAAGAGTGAAATGAACGTAATGGTAGTCACTTCAACTTCAGCAAAGTTGAGTGTAGGTAAAAGTTTATTGCTTCTTGTGAGAATGTTGGGTAATACGCTTTTTGCTCTGTCTGTCTGTATCTCTCTCTCTCCCTCTCTCTCTCGCCCTCTCCCTCCCTCTCTCTCTCTTCCTCACTGTCTCTCTCTGTTACAGAAATATCTTTGTTTCTTTTCTCCAAGTTTATGTGTTAAAATTCTCAAGCTCTCTTCACACTTACAGTTACAGTGCTAATGTGCTACTTTTCTCAAATTAATTTATATTGTACATGTACCGTACCATCTTGTCATAAATGGCAGTGCTTTTAATAGTTGTGTATAATGATAAAATCTGTTCAGAAGAAGGATTGTATTTTAATAATGATGCCCTTAATAATACTTGTAATGATAACAGCAATTTTGTAAAAGTAGTTATTATGTCAAATAATAAAATATTTATATAATTTGAAAACTTGCAAGAATTCGTTTGGTTTATTTCCTTTTTTTTTGTTGCTGTTGTTTTTTTGTACGAGTGTGTCATCTTTTGCTTGTCTTGAAAGTTTTATCTTTTAATGTCTTCTTTTCCACTACACGAAGCTGACAAGATAAATGTACTGTGTGACACCACAAAAGACGACGAGTTAGGAGGGGGGTGCATTTAAAGATTATTGGCATCAATTTTAGGTTTTATATATAATGATAATAATAATAATTATAATAATAATAATAATGTAGTTTATTTATATCCCGCCCTCTCCCTCAATTTGAGGCCCAAGGCGATACAATTAGAATTAAACATAAAGCAAATACATTCATTTTTAAAGGTACATTCCATTCATCACAGACATACAAAACTTTCATTCATTCCCATATTGTTCAGAGGGAAATCGAAAAAATCTAGAAATTGACTTGCATCAGGTGGGTTTTAAGACCTGATTTAAAAGCAGTCAATGATGAAATTTCTTTCAATGACTGAGGTAGAGAATTCCAGATGGATGGAGCGACCTGGGTAAAAGATCACAAACAATTTTAAGATACTACCAATAATAGGAAAACGTCTTCGACGCCATTTGGAAGAAGAAAACTACAAGTGAACATCTATTACATCGAATTTTGAGTTCAAACATAACAAAACCACAGAGACAAAAAACTCGCTTGAATTTTAGAAAAAAACTTCCCGGTTCGTAGACTTCGATTTTGGAGGATTCCACTTCGAATGTAGACCAAGGGAAACTTCTTTTAGTTTTGTTACTCTTTGATAGAAAACCAGCTTTCCCAGAGTTCTTTCTAATGTTGCAATTGCCTTGGTAATTTGGTAATTGCCTTACCCTAACTTTCCCCAGTCCACCCACCTGTAAAATGGGTACCCAGAGTTTTTGATATGCGCCTGCAACAGCAGCACATGGGTTTAAATGTGGCTTTCAAATGTACTGGTCTGCTGGGGCATTAGTGGCGCTGCTCTTTGGCGACACAGTTACGCTGAGTAACGAAGCCAAATTTCCAGAAAGGGATTACATGTTAATATAGTTTATAATTATATTGTATAGTCTTTACACATCCGTGCATCACAACTGAATAGATTTTGTGGCAAAGCTATTTAGTAACTTTGCATATTGATGGCAGGCACATCAAACCTCTGATTTTACTATATAGGAAAAGAAGCCACATCAGAGGTTTGGTGTGCCTGCCTTTGATATAATACGCTCAACAGAATGGACATCAGGGAGGAATTCTCCCCCAAGTTAAAACTGTAAAAATATTACAAGTTCTCACAGTATATAAAATAATCAATTTTACTCTAAGTCTAGCTCGAACCCTTCAAACCTAGCCCCCGCTCCCCTTTTCTCTCTATCTCCCTCATTCTCCCTATCCCTCTAATCCTCTCATTTTGTTATATTTCTTCCCTTTGTACCATGTTTAACCCTAGAATAGAATAGCGGTTTAACAACTAACAAGGTTAGCATAGCACGAGACTGAGTTTAAATTTTTCTGGCCCCGTGGTGACGCTGAACAGTCCCATATGGACTGGGAACGGGGAACTGTTCCCTCGCGACTCTTTGGAGCGGAGGGTTTAGTGATGTTCTAGTCATTTTACTCAAAGCATGCCTACCTTTCGAACTCAAAATTAGTCAAACATTTCTAACCACACATAAGTTTTAGGAGGCAGATAGTATGTATTTGTCAATGTATCGTACCGTACAGCATGAACTAACAAAACTGTTATCTAATCATCAAATCAACCGGTTCACAAAAAGAATAGAAAGCACAGGGGGGAAAAAACAGGAGCGCCATTAGTAAACTTTTTGGTAATCTTGTTTTAGAAATCCATTTGCTAAAAGAAGTTAAAAACACAAAATGGCCTTTGGTAACATCAAACTTTTGCTTAACTCAAAATCACAACAGTTCCTATGAAAAACTAAAAAAGCAAAACAATAAAATACTGTGTCACTCACGATGCTGTGGTTTAAAATTGGCATTGGATTTATCCTAGCTGGGCACCATCTTGAGAAAATCGACTTAAAAAACAGTTTTAGCACCGCAGTTTTGGTAACGAAGATCATCAAGACTTCTAAAATATCAGAAACCACAAAAAATGATTATGATCATATTAGATCGCATAAGTTGTTTTTTTTAGTTTTATATTAATATACACTATATTAATCCCTCTCGGGGAATTTGGCTTCGTTACTCAGCGTAAAAATTTTAATCAATCAATCAATCAAAACAACTTGTTTTCTTCTCAATGTTTAGCTTTTTTATAGGTGGGGGGGGGCTGGGATAGATGTACCCTATCAAATACACTAATGATGAAACTTTAATCAAATAGCGATGCACGTTCGTACAACGTGAGACTTCACAACGGAAGCACTGAAAGATGCAGGACATCACAATGATAAGGCAATGGTTTAAAAGGCCTCGTAAAAATGCATAATTATGCTCAAGAAAAAAAAACAGCGAAAAAACGTAGATTGTTATTAAGCCTTGTACAAAGTAATGATGTTATCTCGATGTAGTCCTTTTCTTTTTCTATTTGCCATGACATCTGGTTTTCAATAACGCCTATCGTTACAGCAATGGTCAAATTCAATAAGATAAAAAGGTGTAAATCGATATTTTTATTAATTTGTTTACAAGGTAGTGTTTTATTTGAACGCACATCGATTTACTTAATTCTAAAACTTAAAAAAAACCAACAATTTTTTTTTACGCGGAGAGAATTTTGGATACATCCACGCTGTTGTGACAAGATTAGGCATGGGCTATTTCCTTTTGTCTTATTTTACCACCGTCAAATTTCGTCGCCGTCATCATCGTCATCATCATCATCGTCATTATCATCATCATCCCTATTAACGTTTTTATGTTGTATATGGATATTACTATAAGAATTCATTTTGCTTTCAAAATGCTTATAAGTAATTTTTTTCAGATGTTTCATTGTTTAAAAATAACCTGTTTATATTTAATGGCCATGTGAAAAAGGCACCGTGCCTATTTTTCTACCTTTGTAAAATAAAAGTCATATCATTTCCATTTCATTCCTTTGTTTTACTTTCTTTTTACTGTTGTCCGTTAATCCTCATATTTTCATAATTGTTGATCTTTCTGTATCTGTTGCACTCTCTTTTTGTCTTTTCTTTCTCTTTTTCCGTCCTTTTTTTATACTTTTCAATATGTGGAGCTTTTTTATTTGGGATTAAATTAGAGCGCAAAATATCGTTCATGTCCGTAAACTTCCTCTTTCAAGTCAATAACTTGTGGACAAGAACGATAATTTTGTGCTCTATTCTCATTCCCAGTAAGCCGGTCAAAATTTTAAAAGTTTTTAACCCCCCCAAAAAAAACTTTACACATAACCATATGGTTCTTAATTCTATTGTTACACAATTATGTTTCCGAAACAAGCAGTTATCAATTTCGTTGAACTAAGGGACATATCGGCAATATTCTTTCAAAGTCATGGATCCTGTATATTGCATATATCGGTACAATCTTCTTCTTTCTTAAGTTAAATAAAGCAATCAAAGCTTTTCTTCCTTTACTGTGCGGTCTTGAATGTTGAAACTTAACAGCAACGATGAATAAATTTAAGAAAAACACGAATGTTTTTTTATGTGATCTTGTAAACCATGGCGTAACTTTACAAAACATTAATATAATTTATTAAGTTACTTTAAATTAATAAACTACATGTAAATCTATCAGAGATACAGAGGACAAACCGCAAAGTAGGCTACTGCCTTATAGCATAGGTGGTAGTGTTAAAACTGGCAAATACAGTGTAAATATACATATGTACGTATTTTGAATTATGTATTCTTGTTAACTATAAACGTATTCTATTTTGAGAGAAAATTAAAGCAATTGCCATTTTTAGACTGACATTGTTTGTTTTAGTTGGTGTCTTTTCGTGCCAATACATGCACGTGTAATAATACAATGGAATCCACTTAAAGTCAATACCTTTAAGGGAAACTCATGCTTAAAGTCAGCACTGTTTGGCCGCCCCGTTCTGTATTTTTTCATGTCCTTGTGGTCGTTAAAGACAACCCTTGCTCAATGTTAACACATTAATTTTTTTTGGTCCATGAGTGTTGACTTTATCAGGATTCCACTGTGTTTTCAATACAACTTTAGATCTGCTAACTAAAACAATCGAAACGGAAATTCCTCCTCGTTCACTGAGAACC
This sequence comes from Elysia marginata, assembly GCA_019649035.1. Classification (NCBI taxonomy): domain Eukaryota; kingdom Metazoa; phylum Mollusca; class Gastropoda; family Plakobranchidae; genus Elysia; species Elysia marginata. Next base: position 167,241 of record BMAT01006184.1, read on the forward strand.
GTTGTACATGTATACATGGATTTCGTAGGCGGGATTGAAACATTCCTTAACAAAGAAATAATGTCTAGTGTTCTTAAAGAAACAATGGTCACTGCCTGGTACAGAAGGTCTATGCAACAAAACTTGTTTTGAAAATGTGAGTGGCTGATTTTTATTATCTGCTCCGTCAACACATTTTATCACATTGCAGTTGATTTTCAGAACAAAGCGCTAGTACTACGTCAACTTTTACCTTAAAAGTTTTAGGCAAATAGAAAATAAAGCTTAAGTATTTAAAGCAACATCTGAGTTTGGTACATACACTATAAGCAGAGAGTTGGTGACAAAAAAACAAACTACAGGATGGTGTATTTATGCAAATACATGTAGAAACTAAGAAAGATAGAGGAAAAAAGATAATGATAAAGATTAATAGAAAGAGAGATATGAAAGAAAGAGAGAGAGAGGGGGGGGAGACACACACACAGAGATAGACAGGCAGACAGACAAATAGATTGAGATGGGAAGCAAAAGAAAGACGGAAGGTAACTGAGACAAAAGATAGAAATGTTACGGAAGTGAAAAGAAGGGATAGATAATGGTTGACATAGAATAGAGAGAATGCCAGAGATGAAAAAAGAATATAACGGCAAAAGATGAGACATCATATACAGTGGAATCCTCATAAAGTCAATACTTTGGGACTGCAAAAAAATAGGTTGACTTTAAGCAAGAGTTGACTTTAACCATAACAAAAATGTAAAGAAATACAAAATGGGACTGTGAAACCGTGTTCATTTTCAGCAACAAGCAAGCGCTTCACTTAAAGGTTTTGTCTTTAGGTTCATTTCACTGTATAATAAAATAAGGGCTAATAGGGTCATCTTTTTAAAGGTTAATTTTACTAACAACAACAACAACAAAAAATTAAATAAGTACTTGAAAAAAAAATTTAAAAGTCAATGGATTCAAGCATCGCATTAATTTTACTTTAATGGGTATCTTCTCATAAGACATTGTTTACAAAGCACGAAGATTTGATCGATTTGTATAACACTAACAGTCTTTATTACATAAAAATATACGCAGATGTGAAAACGACCTAAAGTGAGGCAAATAAACGACATCAGACCGGTAACTAAAACTGAAATAAAATGAATACAGGCGATCTTAACGCGGATTGAAAAAAAAAATAAACAAAAAACAACAACAGGAAAGTGATTCTTGCCCGGTCATTCGCGCATTGCAACAGCTACTGTGTATTTTAATCAAGTAATACAAGATAGAACTATATTTAAATACCGGTATTTGATTTAAAAATAAAGTGTTCGTGTCACTACCAACCTTAAAAACGCAAGAACGGAAATGATGCCTATTTAAGTTTAAATAAAACAATAAACCAACGCGCAAGGTAAATCAACTCTTTCACGTCACATGTCTACATTGTTTTTAAAGAAAACATTAGCCCCTATCTCGGGAACGATTAGTTACAAACCAATTGACATCATTCAGGCAAAAAGCAACACAAGTATAATAATGTAGAGAAGTTTTCCAGGGCGGAGTTTGGGTATAAAATCTCAGAGTCTGATTGAATCAGTGCAGTCGCATGTCATAGTTTTACCACAAGACGCAGCTTTTTAAAAAATATTCACCAATTTGATACAGCCAAGCTTAAAGTGTCCATAAGGTAAGGTATGTTTTGCTTGACTATTAATGCTTAGATTTGAGATAGGTGCCTCCAACACCCTGTACAGGTCTGCTGGGGCACTAGTAGCGCTGCTCTTGTGGCGACACAGTTACGCTCAGTAACCAAGCCAATTTTACCAAGAGGGATAAACAATTTAAGTGTATTATGAAAAAAAATAATCGTAATCCTTTTCAATTTGTGTTTTAGAAGTTGTTGTAACTTTCATAACATTGAGAATTAACTTTGTCCCCTCAAAAATCACAATAATTTGCTCTACAGATTATCTTTTTCTGTAGGAAATGCAGTATACAAAAACCCAACCAAACAAACAAAAACAAAAAAAAACAACCAAACAAAAACAAATTAAATAACAGCTTAAATTTCTTAAAAACATGATTCTGTATACAAAACACAGCCCCTTTAGGTAGAAAAACATTATACATGCTATTTATTCTTACAGCAAGTTGGCAAGAGAATTAGTTTTAACACCTAAAATAGACATTTGATAACATTTGAAACAGAAAAAAAAACATTTATCTCCATACTTTAACGCCAAAAAAAAAACGAAACAGAAACAAACAAACACCCAAACCGACAAAAACAAACAAGCTGCTTTTAAATTGTTTTACAACCGTAATCATTTACTTTAATCAGTTACGGTATATCTCATTCGGCAGCAAAAAAGACATGCATTAAGGACTCCCAGATACGAGCTTCAAAACCTTGTACTATCTGCATAAACCTTTTTTGAAATTTAGACATAAAATTGAAGAAAAAAAACATCAAGCTAAACTCAGTAAGCATAATTATCTGGAAGTTAGAAACAACACCAACAATGAAGTAGAATGGGAAAATATGAAAAAGCTCAAACCAACTACTCGAGACAAAACATGTTGCGCGTTGTGCCTGTAAGAAAAAATATGAAATTTTGATGAACAAAGCAACGCTAAATCAGCGAAAGAAAATATTTACGTTCTGTGTGCACAGGAAGACTCACCGACTAACATGTAACTTCCTCAAGGCTCTGGATTTAGGGCCAGACAGGCAGATAGATATAAATAGTTAGACAGATAAAGGTTAATGGATATACAGATAGAAAGGGTAAATAGTTAGATTGATTGGTTGACTGATTTTGTAATAGATAAAGTCACCGAATCGTAGATAGATGCGGACAAAAATATAGATAGACAGACTATGAAGAAACTAGGTACACGAGCCTTAAATGAAGGGAGAAATCGATATTGGAAGTGAGTTTAGAATATGAAATTAACAGACTTACAGAAGGTATCTAGTTATCAAAAAATCGAAGCGCTCGAAACACAAAGTTTAACAATACATGATTTTGTCCTTTTAACATCTTTTAAAAAGAGCTAAGATTAAAGAAATGGCGGATTTTTGTCTAGGATTTACTATGCAGGTACTAATCCTTTGCGAAATTACTTGATGTGATGTACGCCTGGCAAGTGAATGGTATGCACATTAGTCGTCCAAGTGCTATAAAGCAAGTGTGGAGCGTAATAGTTCTGACCTAAATTGACGTCACAACTTGGAAAAATCAACCTTTTCTGCCTGCAAATTGCACACTTTTCTTTAGCACGATAGAAAAATAAATATTCCACAGATTAAATAGAATGCTCTTTTTAGATTACTTTTGAAACACAATTTCGCACCAATTGGTAGATTAGCTCAGAACCATTTAAAAGTCTACTAAAATTGATGACGTTGTGATTAGCACTTAAAAAACGATTTTTCAAGAACAATTTGCGTAAACTTTTTTTTAAAGTGTGTAAATAGTAGAGATACAAAACATCGTAGTTAAGTTAAAAAAAAAAGAAATCTCCACTTTACCCTAGAGCTAAGAACTTTCGATGTCTATTTCTTCTCTATTTTCTACAGATACAATTCTCTCTCTAGCTATGAAGCTGCAAACTACAGTCCTAGTTCTGTGGGTAGGAGCTCACTTTATTGCCAGTGTGACATCTGGTGAAACCTGTAAAGAAGTTGGCAACTCTGAGGGAGTTGTGTATGACAATGCATCTCACGAGACAATATTCAACGGCACTCATCCACTGACCGCCTACAATATTATTTCAATTATGGACACTAACATCGACCGACTTCGTCCTGGAGAATGGACTGCTTTGAGTCACGCTGTTGAGATATATATTGGATTGACTGATCTGAAAGAATTACCTGCTGCAGGTTTTGGAAACTTTACTTGCTTGTGGTGGTTGACAATAACCAATAGTTTAATTAAAGTTATTCCACAGGGAGCTTTCCCTAACACTATTGATGCTACAGATTCACATTGTTCTGACAACGGCACCACCACGGACAGCAAGCTTGCGTATTTAGACCTTGGAAACAACACAATACGTACCATTGAGGACAACTCCCTTATGGCTGCTTCTTTGAAGACACTATACCTAAACGACAACAAGATCAAAGATATCGCTGGAAAATTTAAATTTCTTTCAGGTAATTTTATTACACGTATTTCTCAATCCTGGCTCAAGATGTTGGGAGCGCATTTCGTAGGCTCTGTCCAATTTTACATAAAAAATTATCATAAAAGCTTCTATCATTCCTACATAGACATATTGTTAAACTAATCATTTGCGCACATTCTCTATAGAGACAGGTGAGTAAGACATTTGCAACATGATCCATAAAGTTTTGCAAGACCTAGAACTTGAAAGAAAAACTTAAGAAACCTATGAAATCGATTGCAATTCATAACAGTTGCAAACTATTTTATAATTCATTTTAATATGATTAAGATTAATTTTTTGGATCATGATTGGTCATATTGAATATTGAGGAATATTTGTTGTGTTAATTCAACCCCAAAGTTATGTTAAAAGTCAGGTATGTAATTTTTCATTGATATCTGCGGCGTTTGTAATTTACATGTTTAAAAAAATTATATCCAAAATACTTTTCCAGACATTTTACATAATTTTTAAGAATTTCGTAGAGCTTTTGTGTGTGGCTGACATTTTTATAACTTGTATTTACATTAAATGTGTCTAAAAACAAGTAATTTGTAACGCTAAAGTCAATCATTAAAAATTGTCAGTGTCATCAAATGAAAATAAAACGAATGAAAAACAAAAAAGACGCCTATCACTGTTATATTTTTTGCCTGAAACTGCTCTGTCTTTACTTCTAGAAATTATAAAACAACTATGCCTTTACCCTTACTGGTTTTAAATTTCATAACACGCAGGTCTCCAAGCCCTCAACCTACGAGAAAACAAAATAGAAAGTTTGGAACGATCGAGTCTCCATGGCCTGATTAACCTCGAGTCCCTAGACCTTACCTCCAATGTCATCACACACATTTCAGACGACGCCTTCTACTATACAAAACGTCTGCATACTATCTATCTTGATAGTAATCGCATCACATCTTTAGCATGGATCTTTAGGTAATCCATCTCACAGAAAACAATGTAACGTTAGGAGTTTTTTCCGTGACAAAATTTTTTTGTAATGTAATCGAAATTCCTTATTGATAATTAACAATTTTTGCTTTTGATAGCTCATTTCTAAATGATGAAGTTAGAAGGGTTTTTTTACTTAACAGATTAAAGTCATAAGGGTTTTGAAAAAAACTCAGCATAAATTGATCACATGAAAAAAATGAAGATGTTTGTTATTTAATTTGAATGTTTAAAACAGCGTGCAATGAAATTGCCACATCTATTTTCTTGTTAAACTTACCATGTTTTTGTCAAAACAATATATTTTTTCTTTGAAAAAGCAAAAATAGTGCACAAGTCTTTTATTATTCTCAAGACATTCTTAACAAAGATATATCCAGTCTTTTCGTTCTTGCAAAGTTATTGTCTTAAGTTGATTCCACAAACTGACCCATATAATTAGTGTGTGAATTTGGAAGGAGCAGAAAAAAAAGGAAACAGAAAGAGAGACAACGAAGGATGGTATGGGACGAAGGGGAGAAACTATGTCCCTAATCTCTGACCCTAATCTCTGGCCTAAAACGGAAAGTTTCGTATGTTCTTTTAATGTTAGGCAATATAACTTAACATTTTTTCAATAATTTTTGCTTGTCGATATCGTTCATATACCTCAGTTTAAGCAGTCTTTATTATTTGACCATCAGAAAAAACCAACTGTCAACGGTAGCTGGAGATTTGTTTATGGCCCTTCCTGGACTTGAAATATTAAACCTCTGGAGAAACCCACTGCAATGTTCTGAAGACTGGACGTACCTGCAGCAGAAATATCCTGGAAAGTTATATATTGATGATATAAAATGTCGTCCCTCTCCGACCGTCACGAACAAGTTTGCAGAGAACCCTGTGTCCAACCTCCAGACCCCCAGACATTTTGACATATTTACTTCCCCTTTACTGGTATGGCTTCATTTTTGTGTTCTAACAGGTTGTAGTGTTTTTTGCATTAGTAAAAATAATATGTTACTCATCATCGTTACTTGGTCCTAACAGTTTTACACGGTAGCGCCTTAGGCTTACGCAAAATAGATCTACGGACAGCGCATGTTAGAGGAAAGATGATCTTTCGCCTCTTTTCGTACTTTAGTAGATATATTTAATTATGTGATTTTTCGGTAAAAAAATTTTCTGCTTGGTAAAATACCCAAAGTTATTCACTGTGCTATTTTGCAAAAGCAGGAGAGAGAAACATTTTACTAGATTTTTTACTACATAAAATGACTGTTGTTCGATTTTTGGCTGGGTAATGGAGATATTGCAGATGATATTTTCATTGGTAAAAAAAGTGTTATTAGTATAGGATGAATGTCAGACTCGTTGTTTAACGTTATGTCTGTAAGTAGGAAAAAAAAGGTTTTTAAAGTTTTTATATAAGTGTCTTACACATTTTTTTAAAATTTTTTTTTATGTCTGACGAAGGCGTAAAGCCGACAGCTCACTTGTTTTGTCTATATTTTTAGAGCTAAAATATATACCTTACTTTAAAAAAAATTGACTTGCTTATCCACACAGCTCTACTGCGACTCCTGTTCAATTTACTAAACTGGACTTGGTAATTGAGTTTAATAATTACTATAAAAATAACAATCGTCTTTTTTTGACGTTTGCAGGAACTAGGCTTTGCAATTTCAGTCTTTAAGACTGTATAAAGTAAAAATACGACCATGCCGTTATTTTAATTGCCTCTTATGAATGTAGGAAATAAACATCGCATTTGGCAGTCATGGTTAAACATAGAAACATTTTTTGCCTTTTAATGACTGTAGGAAGTAAACAGGACGATGTTACCCAAAAGAATCTGTTGCCAATAAACTCAGCTTTGTCGACTGTTGAAGGCTGTAAGAAATTTAAAGCACCTATTTTTAAACTTGTAACTATCGGAGGTAATATCTACGCTTTACGCCTGATATTGAATAGAAGGCATTTAGATAGCAAGTAGCACCTATAGCTGAATGTTGAAAGTATTCTTGGCAGTAACATACAGTTTTAGACCAAGTACATTTGTACACAGTAAACTCAGAGACAGAAAAAAATTGAAATACCTGTACGTCTTGAGCTTTGGGAGTACGTAAAACTATCAACCGCTGACGACTAATATTATTGGGAATATCGGAAGCGAATTCAAACATTGCCATTGGTTTTGTCCAGGTGAAAAAACTTCGCATAAGCTTATTCTCAGTAAAAACCGTTTTTTTAATTTTTGTGGAGTATATCGCGACTTTTTTTGTGCAAAAATTTTTTTCATCGAAAAGAAAGCGTTGAACTAAATTGATTAACCTTTTTTGCAGTTGGTAAGTACAGGAAGTCTGTTGACAACTTTTACTCACTTTAGAACATTGTGAACATAGGATTTAAAAATTGTTTATCATAACTGTAAACATTTTTAGTAAAGTGTGTAAATTAGAAAATAAAGCTTACTCTAGGTTAAAACCTTTTGCAATTTTTCACAAAAAAATAAAACTATTGACGTTTTCGATATACAGGTTAAAAATACAACCCCGAGCTCAACAGAGTCTAGAAGGTCAACCGACATGATCTTCCCGCCAACCTGGAACACAACAGAGTCTAGAAAGTCAACCAACGTGAACTTCCTATCAACCCGGAACACAACAGAGTCTAGAAAGTCAACCAACGTGAACTTCCCATCAAACCGGAACACAACAAAGTCTAGAAAGTCAACCAACGTGAACTTCCCATCAAACCGGAACACAACAGAGTCTCGAAAGTCAACCAACGTGAACTTCCCATCAAACCGGAACACAACAGAGTCTAACAAGTCAACCGACGTGAACTTCCCATTAACCCGGAACACAACAAAGTCTAGAAAGTCAACCAACGTGAACTTCCCATCAACCCGGAACACAACAGAGTCTCGAAAGTCAA
>BMAT01006187.1:1243-13743 GCA_019649035.1 Elysia marginata
GGGTTTAATATAAAGCCCTACATCGGCCCTCACATTCGATTCTGATCTTTTTTTTTCTGCAAGTTCTTTTTCTTTTTGAATCTTACACAAATTGTATTACCGCTCCTTTTGACGCTCTTCTCTTTCAAGACATCTCTTTTCCCATTCTTTGTCTTTGTCCCACTGAACCTTAAACTAACTTTCATCAATACCCAGCTCTCTTGCCTTTTTCAGCGCTTCCAAAAACTCCATGGTAACCAATCAACCTGTAAAATAAAACTAAGGCACGGGCCTTAAGCTGTGAAGCTTAATTACACACAATCAAGTTAGAGCAAGAATTCAACTTAACTAAAATATCCAACTTATCACAAGTCTTATTTAAATCTAAAATTCTAAGTTTAAATTTTTACACAATTGTGTACCCAACCAACCAAGAAAAATCTTAGGTGTTAATTAATTACGACAACCTGAAGCATTCAATCCAAAGTAAAAAACCAATCACGATTATTTTAACAATGAATTAAAAATGCAAAATTAGTGATAGAGTTTAGCACAAATCACAAGGTTAAGCTGCATAATTGACTTCCTGCTCAACAAGAGTTATAAAAAATCCCAAGTTCTGACACCAGTTTGTCAGGCGGTGACTCCGCGTGACTAGTTCTTCCTTCAAATACTTTTACTCTTATAAAAGAATTATTCACAGGTTAAACTTTAAAAGAGCAATTACACAATGAAAAAAAAAGTAAACCTCAGACTGTGTAAAAGTAAATTTCAGTCAATTTATTAGCCCAAAAACAAAGACTGAACAATAAATTTCAAACAAAACCCCATGTAAAATAATCTTCTTCATCCACACAAGCTCTTAATTAATATCGCCACAACATTATGCATTTATCAACTACTTCAAACTCAATGTAAACACCAAAGTTCCAACTGTAGCATCCGATAGGCTATTCCGATTCTCCCACTCGTCTCCTTTCCCGTTCAAGTCAGCTGCTTTGCCTCATACGTTCAGCTTGGTCCGTCCCCGAGTTATCTCTGTCGCCCCAACTTCCTGGATCTCTCTGATCACGGTTCCTTCTCCCAACACCAAACAGGCAAACTCGTCCTCAATTAACACAAAGAAAAAAAGGGTGCTGCTTCTTTCCAGTCTCTCCTCTTTCAGTTAGATCTAGATCAAGCAGTTTTCCACCACTTTGCAATTTTTATCACATTTGCTTCCTCTCTCGTCTTAATCAAGCTCGTTCTTTACAATAGATCTAACGGACTTCCTTCTTTCTCTTCAACCATCTTTCCTCTCCTTCTCTTTCATCCTCTGACGTCACACCAAGCGAAAACCCATAGTAACGCAAACGTTCTCTCACACAACAATCCAATCGCGTCTCCAAGTGCGCACCAACAAGCATACCGGTCTTTCACGCGCAAATCAATTGTGTGATGGAAACTAATGTGCAACATTCTAAGACAATGACTCACTTTGTCACACATTCCCTATACTGCTGCTGTTGCTTCTGCTGCTGGTGGTGGTGCTACTACTACTACTAATTTTGTGCCTACTATTTTTCAACAATTTTTGACGTGCCCTTGTGTCATATTAAAAATGAAATATATGCCGGGATCCGGAATGAGATTAAAGTGTAAATTAGCGTTCTTGTCTCTGAAGCTCCCTTTATCATAAAGTGAATTGCCTGCGAGCAAGAACGATTATTTTGTGCTATAATTTGATTTCCAATTACATAAATTGAGAGGACAAACGAAGGCGGTGCGACCATCAATTCAGTCAAGTGCTGTAGGCCTACATGGTTATCGAGTGAGGCAGGATTCGGTCTCGTACAGGGCGTTGGACCGCTCCGGTCTCGCACCTTGTATCGTGCCTCATAGTCGTATCGCTAGCTCCGACCTTGACCGATCGTCCTTAAAGTTAGAGAGCGGCGAGCAAAGTTTAGATCTAGATCTAGATTCTAGATCTAGATATCTACTTATCTAGTATCAAGCAATATATCCTGTTCAGATTCCGAGACTGTAGATCTAGGTCTCGATTTAGATATAGGCCTATTCTAGATTCGTTTAATTTTAAAAGCAAATAATCATAGTAAAACAAGCACGATCTTGTAGACTAATTACTATGCACAATTGATGCCAATTATCAAATAGCCCTAATATTCCTACTTATATCAAGAAGATTGTTTCTAGAAGTTTAGCACGTTGTCACCTTGTCTCGGTCATCAATGACTGAGGACTGACGAGTGACGAGAAATTGAAACGGAAAGTGGATCGGGAAAGCCAGGTTTTGTAGGACTTTGTCAGTTGCCATTTAAAGCCAAAAACATTTTTACAAAAAAGTTATAAAGATAACACAATGATGATATATCCAACAAAAGAAAAATAAAAAGATGCACAGCACATAAAACCCTCTAATTCAGTATGACTGTGTGTAAAGTAGGCCTACTGGAAGAAAGCATCAACGTTATCATCCGAATCTAGCGCGCTGGCGCCAATCGGCATCGTTACAGTCTCTTACCAAGGCGGCCCAGTACTCGAACTTTCAGCGTATACGGGCTAACGGCCAGTCCTTCTACGAGTGCTGCTGTAATGGCTCGATTATACGTTTAAACGTGTTTAATAGCATTTCGTGATACCCGGTTAGCGAATCGTATGTAAAACGTCATTTTTACAAAGTGGCTGCACGTATTTCATCTGCATGAGTCCAACCAGCCCCGTTATTACAAGCTCAAAAACCGTCGCATGCTTAGCTTACAAGGGCGGAGAAATTCCAGATTGATCAAATTAATGTGTACCAGTAAATGGTTGATAGACAAGAAAAAGCTAGTGATGGAAAAAATGGGTTTTAGTTTTTAAGAGATATGCATTATTACATGTAAATCTTTTGGAAGAGATTAAGGCATACTCTAAGCAATCAACTGTGATGTGATAGTACATGTAAGTCAATACAAGTCAGTAGATTGATGAGCTCAAAAATACAAATATTAATTTCTTTACAAAATTTACAATAACAAATGCATAGTAAACCCAAAAAATGTATACTAATTCTACTTCTAGTCGGGAAAGATCGCCAAATTCCATTTTTCTTTCTTTTTTTTTTCCTTTTTTTTTTTTTTTGCTTTTTTTGGCGATGTAAACATTAGGCCCAGAAGTTGGTGCTATGGAAAACAGGCAAATTTTATCTTGATAACGGTAGCTGTAATCATATTGTGCAGTGCCTTTTTCTAATTGCATATTCTCTTGTTTGTTTTTTTTTCTCTTTTAAGACTAGTTTATATTTTCAAATACATTTCCAGCTTATTTTGAGTATTGACAGTGTTTACGAAATTTACTTAGAAGTTAGATTATCTGGAAATTTTGCAGGTCGCCACTTGGCCTACTTGAAATTAGAATGTCGTGAAATGTAGACATGTTAGCGACTGTGAAATCTCATCCCTGGGTGGAATAGAGGGTGGTCATGATGCTGGTTGTTGCATCGCTGTACTGATAAAAATACGTTTTAGAGCATAACGGTTTATTTGATCGTTCTTGGTACCTGTCAGTTTAATTTTTCTTACTTCATTTCTCTGCCAAATGCAGCACTGATGTTGTTAATCGACTTAAGAATTGCGTTCTTGCTAACACAAGGATTGAATTCTTTACAATTAAATATTTATATTTTCTATTAAAAACACTAGGCTGATCGGTAGACTTCAATAAAATTTTGATATCGACTCATGGTTCCAAAATATAATGGCAGAGTAAATTATACAGGCTTAGTTAGAGCAGCGACAAAATAATGCGCGCAAAAATAAAAGTAGTGTACAAGAACTGAAGGAAGAAGGCCTAGATGACAGTAGATGTAGCCAAGCCCTATGTAACCATAGCTTAGACATAGCAGGTTATGTGCCGCACGCATTTACACCGAAACCTCGATTCTAGGCCGAGGCCCAATCTGTCTAGACAGCGCTAATTTAAAAATACCGGTACACAAATATTTTTTTCATTGCACACACAGGAAGCCACACACAAATTTAACTTCTTAAATGCGGCCTAATTAAAAGTCCAGGCGAGGAATCTGGCTAATTTTTAGGCGCTGATTTCGAATATGACATTTGATAGTCACTAAAATAATTTTTTAAAATAAAGTTGTTGAAGTGCCTGATATTTTGCTGTTGCTGCACGACTGCGTTGCCGCAGACTATCGATGCCTGAATTTCTTAATTACACGCTCAATTTTATCGTTGGGCACACTCACCACGTGCCCCAAGCCTTGTCACACAGTCATCTCACGATAATGTTGGTTAGAAGTTTGTACGTGTAATCCACTTATAATATCAAAGAGGTTGTATAGAATTCAATTCTCTTTGCTAAAACCCAACAAGATAGGTAGTGTGAGTGTATGAAACGGGAGTGACACAGCAAGGTAGAGCAAGATAACTAAACAAAGAGACCTCAAATGTGTTGGAAAGACGGATGAGGGAAGTGGTTAAACACAGAATAATGTAAGAAGTTGTCACTCCCAGTCCCCAACGTCACCCCCTCGCTATGTGTATCTAGCTCCAAATTATTCCTCTCCCCTACTCTCTCCCTGACTCTATCTATCTATTTAACTATCTATTAATAAGTCTGCCTATCTATCTCTATCATTCTAACTATCTACCATTCTTATGGTAAAACTGTCTATCTGTCTATATATCGCTACCAAATAAAATAATAAAAACCAAAATGTATAAGAGAAAAGTAAAATAGTAATCCTGAAAGAGTACTGACGACACTACAGATCCTAAACCCTCGAAAAAAAGGTGCATGAAGAGGAAGAAGACTCATACCGGTTTGGGGGCTCAGGTAGCTCAGTTGGTAGTGGCTTCGCTCCGTGGCCAAGAGGTCGCGGGTTCGAAACACAGCCGAGCACAGTTCGGGCCCCTACTGGTTGGGTCGGTCTCAGTATAATGTGACCGGCTGAGGCTAAGTCATGGTATCCCCGCTAGTCTCTGGGTGGCAGCCCATAAATTGTCATTTGGACTCAAGCCCTGAGAGCACCTTTGAAGTGGAATTGGGCTTGTAAAAATATCCTTCAATCAATCTCCTCTAAGTCTGAACCAGATATTCTGAAGGATAGCTATAAAAAGTCATTACCTACCCCCTCCCACTAGACACAGGCACCTCCGGCAATATGTCTGCTAATAAACTCTCTAAATTTATGAATGAATACAGGGAAGGCGTAGACTGCGGGTGAACGGGGGACTGCAGTGATGAGTGAGACATTACTTAGAGCGAGTAGAGATGGGGAATGATTTTTGCTCCTTGATGTTCATGCAATATGGTTCTGTACAGTTGTGCCGAGTGTGTGGATCCAATGCGTTTCTTTGTTCAAGAGGCTGATGTTGTCTGAGCCTGGGAGTTGATCGATGGCAATGATGTTGACACGTTTGATGGGCGTGGTCATCAAGGTTAAAATGTTTGGCCACGGATGTGCCTCTGTCGTTGTTGATGTCGAATCTGAGGCTGGTAAATCGGGTCCTGAGAGAGTTTTTTGTTTTCCCGATGTACTGTTTGTTTTGCATTTAGTGCATGTGATCAGGTAAATGATGTTGTGTGAATGACATGATAAGTTAAGGGTGATGTTGAAAACACGTCCGTTGGTAGAGGATTTAAAAGACGATGTGCTGGATGTGTATGGGCACGTTTTGCACCGTGGTGTGTTGCAGGGCATCAATCTGGAGCTGTTGTTGGATGGAGTATTGGAGCGCACCAGTATATCCCTGATGTTGGTGGGTCGGCGGATTGCTGTCATCGGGAGCTCCGGTAGAGCTTTTTCGCATCAATCGGATAAATGGAGGATGGGAAGGTAGGTTTTAAGGATATTGGAGATGTTAGGTAACGCAGGGTTGTATATTACCACGAAGGGAATCCTCTGTGTTTCGTTGGCACCTTTTTGCGTCTTTGGAGTGCTTCTGATCTAGGCATACCGCCTGGCTTTGTTGATGGCAAGCACTATCTGTTTATGTGGGAAACCTTTTGTTGGGGGTGGTTGCGTTTACTATGTCAGAGAAGTAATTACTTTTGTGAACTTCACACGATCGAATAGAAAAAAATCCATTGCGATTCTTCCCGTGTATTTTAAGCCATCAATTGTCTTTCCGGAAAACCAAAATTTACAAATTTTCGTCTTCACATTGAGTTTTAACACCCATTCTCCATCGTTGCTTGCTTGCGAGTGGTACCAAAGAAAGCAGAGTTATTCCTCTTTCCCATGCTTTAACTCGTTCAAAAATATCTTTTTTTTCTGGAGGAACAATTGCGTTTTGAAGTAAGTTATGTTGTGTTGCAGAGGCTCATGGCAACCGCGTTTGGGACGACATAGACAAAACGTTGCTATCTATACATTCATTTTTTATTAACCCCTTCGCTGCTAACCATTTTTGCACCCTGTGTGCAGATTATAAACCTGTTATCTAGATCTAGATCTAATCTCAAGATCTAATCTAGATCTAGATGTAGACCCAGATCTATACGCATAGCCTACCTGAATGTTCACCATTTTGTAGGTTGTCTTAGAGCCATCTTGACAGCATCAAACACAAAGCAAAAGTGAAGACAGCAAGGACGCTGGATGACTCAGTTCAAACAACTACACACACACACTGTGATGACCAAGGCTAGCCTATGCTGTGATAAATTTAGCTGTAACAGCCTCTAGGCCAGGCCTGAAAGCTTCTAGCATGCTCTAAGACTAAGCCCACACACAAAAAGTGGAAGTGTGTAGTAGGAGAAGCGAAAGGAACAGGGCTATAAAAAAGACTTTAATAGGACGTACGTGGTACGTCCACAGAGCAGCAAAAATGCTTGCACATACAAAAAGAACAGAATTTAGACGTCATTTTGATATGAGTTTTATCGCATTCAGATGTAATGAGGCGAAGTTGCATTAGTGTTTGTTGAGCCTAAATCTACGTTGTCGCGTCAGGCCAGCCATTTTGCATAGGCCGCGTGGTTGGTTTGCAATACCTATTCCTTGTGATTCCAAGTAATTCCAAGAGTAATTGCTTGTGATTCCTAGAGTGACTCCTTGAGTGATTCCTTGTGATTCCAAGACTTAGTCAGTTAGTAATTTTCAGAGATTCCTAGTGATTCCAAGTGCCTCCTAGTCATTCCAAGAATAACTGCTAATGACACCTGGTGATTCCAAGTGATTCATAGTGATTCCAAGTGATTCATAGTGATTTCGAGAAAAAGTAGCACCCGTATATGGTTCGAGTTTGGAATTATGTAATCGCATGAATGGGTCGGACTAGAAAACTCTAACCTAGGCAGAAAGATGGCCTAGATAGCTCAGTTGGTAGTGGCTTCGCTCCGTGGCTAAGAGGTCGCGGGTTCGAAACACAGCCGAGCAGTCCGGGCCCCTACTGGTTTGGTCGGTGTCAGTATAATGTGACCGGCTGAGGCTAAGTCATGGTATCCCCGCTAGTCTCTGGGTGGCAGCCCATAAATTGTCATTGGGACCCAAGCCCTGAGAGCACCTTTGAAGTGGAATTGGGCTTGTAAAAATACCCTTCAATCAAATCGTACCCGATTTTGCCATTTCTGCACATACGATGTTTTTTCCTTAGAACGCCAGTACTGTGGAATAGACTTTAAGTCAATACCTGTAAGGGAAACTCTTGCTTAAAGTCAACTCTGTTTGGCAGTCTCATTTGTTATTTCTTTATATTTTTCTTATGGTTAAAGTCAATTATTGCTTAAAGTGAACATATTTTTCCCTAGGTGTTGATTTTATCAGGATCCACTGTATTTTTACATACATTCATCTCTGCATCAAAAGCTGTTTTGGGGTAACCAAGCATTTTGGTTGATTCAAACTGGCGCAACAGATTTCAATTCTATTTGGAAAGAGCCGTAAGGAATTGTAATGATAGCAACAAGCCGATTGGGAATGAGATAAGAGCACAAATTATCGTTCTAGCCCGCAAGCAATTGACTATAAAAAGGGAGTTTGCAAACAGGGACGATAATCAGCGCTTAAATCTTATCCTAATCGGTAGCAGTGTGGACAGTGGTGCAAATAATTTTAGACACCGTTATGAATTCCATTTCAAGGAAAGGCATAAAAATCAATTAGTTACGTGTGCATGCACTACTTTATAATTGTTTTACTGATGACCATTGTAATCTTATGCATTGTTTTACAGTGGAAACCTGATAAAGTCGACACCTCCGGACCGAAAAAAATGTGTAAACTTTTAGCAAGAGTTGAATTTAACCATTACAAAGATATAAAGAAATACAAAATGGGACTGCAAAACAGAGGTGACTTTAAGCAAAAGTTTCCCTCAAAGGCGTTGACATTAAGTGGATTCTATTGTGTTAATAATATACATTATTTAGATCGGTATAATTGAAGCAGAATCTACTTGAAATTGAATCTAGACAAGAATCTTGCCTAAAAGTAAAACTAACTCTGATTTGCATCTGCATTTTATGCCTGTGTCTAAATAATAATTTCGTAGTTGTGAAAGACTGCTTTTGCTGAATGAAAATTGAGGAAACTTTTTTTGTTCCCAAGGCGTTGACTCAATCCACATTACACTACGCAGTGTAGAGTACCGGTACGTCGTAAAAACGAATAGGTTTTTTTTGTAGGTTTCTAATTGATAACAAAAAGCAACTAAAAAATACAAAAGTTCAGAAAGATCTTAAACATTTTACTCCAGAAAGAAAGAGATTACACAGATCTGCTAAAGGTTCAACTGCAAATATTTTAATAAATATACTATATCCTTCCACTCATTCATTGATAATGCATTGTAGTAGAACATTACACCAGTTTCATTTGATGAAGTCAACCTGTGATGGCTATGACTAATGCTTTCTTTATGCGATGCTGATAAAAAATACCCGAGTTAAATCAAAATAAGATACAAATCTAATAACCCATTGTACAGTGTAGTCCGCTTAAGTCAATTTACTTGGAAACAGCTGATTCAGTTCGAAGTAGCAGAACTTTGAGTTAAGGGAAGCTCACATATAAAAAAAACTACTATTTGGGGTCCTAAAACAGATTCGAGTTATCCATAGATTCAAGTATTCAGAGTTCAAGTTAAATAGACTCCACTGTATTTGTAAAAGCGCATACATATCTGAACAAATTAAAAACTTTTCATACTTGGGTAGATCTACATAAATGCGGTTATGTTAGGCCATACAGGGTAATAGAGCAAACGCATGCTTTAACACAAATCTATTTAGATATTCTCAGCTGCATTTAAGAAAAATCACCCAATATATTTAATTACATGTATGTTGAAGGACTACATGTACTGATTTTAAACGATTTCAAGCAACAGAACAAAGAAGTGCTTGTACTTCACAAGCTATGCCAGTTGTATTGAAAATAGACTTCTTCACAATACCTAAAGCATTAATTTTGTACTATGTCTTGCCACAAAACCAGTGAATAATTTTTGAAAATATTCAACACCCGACTTAAAAAGTTGAAAAAAATGTGTTATTATAATTTTCTAGTTTAGCAAATTGATCTTCAACCACTCGTAGTACAGTGCAGATATTCGTGTAAACTTATTTTTAAGAGGGTTTTCTTGGACTTTAGTTTTGACATCTGAGCCAAGATCAAGCTTCGAGACAATTAAAATCTATATAAATTTATAATGAATTACAAATTATTGAAAAATTAAAACATTTCATATATGGTGGTCTATGCCAGCACAAAACATATTTTAAAACGTATTTTGAAGCAGGTTAAACTTCATGAGGATCAACGAAAAAAATGTGGTTTTGTGTTTAACTTAGCTTGAACCATGCACCCGCGAACTGAAGATTTTACTTTATATTCAATCAATTGCTAACAAAACACTTTCTTATCAAAAAATAGTTTTAAAACGTAACAACACCTGTAGCACATTCTTGGTTAGATTATTTTGGATAACAGACCCCCCCCCCCTCTCTTGTTTTCACATTTGACTATGAACAGTTCCGATTCTGTTTTACTAAAAGTAAAAGAAGCCCCTTTCAATATCACATGTAAAAAATTAACACAGTATCACACAACCATGCAATTTATTAGACTGCTCAGAAACAAATAATTTATTACTACAATGCAATAGACTGTTTAGAAACAAATAATATGTCTCTATGAGACTGTCCAGAAACACATAACATTTACTTTATAACGTATGCTGTGCAATCTTCAGAAAAAAAGGAACCGCTAATGATAACCAATCTCAATTGTATAACAGTTTCTTCAGAAAAATATATTATTAATCCGGCAATGTTGTTCAATGTACCAGAACGGCCCTGGTTATTTCCAAAATTGACCCATGTTTTTTTTTCCCCACATTTTCTCATTATGATCCTAGCATCTGCAGAGGCGGCATGATGTAGGTTTGTTTCACCCCAAGGACTTATGAGGATGACTGATGCCGCTCATCCTGCCAGATTGGCCCTGTGTGCCTGTTGGAGTTTGCGTCACGCTCTTCTGCAATGGAGGTGTTAAAATTACAGGGGGAAATTGTATACACCAATTAAAACTACTATAAATGCAGGTAGCTGTAAAAAAGAAACAATAACAATGTTAACCCTGTCCAATATTTACCACAACGAACGTTTAATATGCGTCTAACAAGCGCAAAAATTAAGTAATTACAGTAATAATTGTTCTAACCTAAATCTGCATCGCAACTTGAGAAACATTAAAGGACATGTTCGATAGGACTTTACATACCAAAAAATAGCGTCAAAGAGAAAACCAAGATCGCTGATATTGTCACCTGTGTAGGTACAGTTATACTAGTCTTATACTGTATTCCTTTGCCACTTACATTCAGACTGTATACTTAAAGTTAACTTTAATTTTACAGTTTCTCTTAGAATTAGGTGATCATTAACTAAACTTACTTTTTTTTCATTCAGTTTTCGCTTCCTATTAGTCGTTTGGTGTTTGATGCCACTTATGCACTGCACTAGGCATGCTAAGGAGCATTCAGTATTTTTAGGGGTAAATAGATTTGGGCATCATGAGCATACAAATGCAATTTTTTTTATCAATGTTGCTTAATCATATCTTCGAGGCGAGCTGTATGAATCCCTGAATAAAATAGTGGGCAATTTCGAAAAAAAAAACTAATGTTAACACTGCTCGATATTGACCATAGCTAATGTCTAAAATATTCGACGAGCAAGCGTAAAACTTAAGTGATTGAGCACCGAAGCCTGAGGAACGCGAAAGCACACAGTTCTAGGTTACGAACCATAGCTATCAATGGACATAAACATTGATTTATCATTCAAGTCCAAGGGAAGCCACTTTTAGGGTATGCCATACATAATATTAAAATTTGAATAAGTCTCCTAATAAAGATATCTTTGTCAGGAGCGTCAGTGGCAGCGCTTAAATTTAACAACAGAGGCATCTCTATCTGTTTCCTGGATGCTAGACGTACAGCAGCGTTATGAAACCGAAAAAGTCCTGTTTCTGTGTTATTTCCCTTCGTTTTATGCGGACTGAAACTTTAGAAATGAACCCTTTCTGCTCACGTAAGACTCCAATCTAGCAGCCACAGCTTTTTCTTTAACTTTTGATAAAAAAACTGAGGTTGCTTACAGGTCCATAGTTCTTGAAACGATTTTTTCTAACCCAGTTTTCTTAATCAATTGTTTGACAATGGCAGATTTCAACACAGAAGGCATGTCACACGATTTAAAACTGCTATTAACTTTAGATCTAGATGTAGTTGCTGGAATCAATTCATTGGCGCTTTGATTTGAATGACAATTACAGATGCGGTATGCGCAACTGGAACTGCATAGCATCTTGACAGTAGGTCGGTCTACATAATAGTTGTATGGAATCTTCAGGGTGTATTTCCTACTTCTTCTGTAGCAGGATTGAACGAATCCATACCGATAAGCTACAGATATTTATAACCATAGAGATAGACACTGTAAAGGTTTTAGGTGTTTTTGCTTCTTATTTTTGAGTGTAAGGCCTGTATTTCTGACGTTTAGGATTGAAGTGGTTGCATTTGGTGCGATTTGGATCTTCCCGTTTTAGTAAGCGAGTTGCTTGGAGAGGATGCTAAGCAAGACCTTCGCCATGAAACTCCTTTTTTTGGCTCTACCTAAGTGTTGGTGCGCTTATGGGTTGAAATGGTTGCCTTTGGTGCGATTTGGATCTTCCCGTTCAAGTAAGCGAGTCCCTAAGAGAGGCTAAGCAAGGACCTTCGCTATGAAACTCCTTTTTTTTGGAGCGTGGTTTAAGCTATGTGGCAAGGCGCTGGGTGCCGAAGCTACTATAAATCGAAGGTTCAAACCATACTAAAGGCAGACATTTTGGGCATTTCCACCTAAAGTCAAAGCCTACTTCTCTCCACTGCTATCTTCATACCTTTAAATTTTTCAATCATTTTCTAGATTTCTTAGAAGGAGCAGTTTACCTTTATTCGAAACGCCATGACGTATGTAAACCTCCAGCCCTGTGTCAGCGCGGATGACAAAAGACCAGAAGTCATGAAGGTTTTGAG
>BMAT01006187.1:18743-22932 GCA_019649035.1 Elysia marginata
CTTTTGTGACTTCATTTTCCTAATCAATCAAAATAAAAATTTTTTTTAAAGATTATAGATTCAATAAAGACTTGTTGATTTTCTATCTTCAAACTAAGATTTAGATTACTATAAAATAGGATTTGCAGTTTGAAAATGTATTGGTCTAAATAACTAAAATGTTAATAGGTCTCAAATAATTCCCTCCTAAGTCACACTGAAATAATGCTAATTAAGCTAAATTTAATTTATGCATTAACATCAGTCAAAAAGTTCCTACAAAAGTTCATAGATCTAGATATTGCTACTATTGGTCTAGCAGATTACTCGATGAGTAGATCTAGGAAGTAGATCTAGTAGATCGAGGAAATGCAAGGTATGCATATTGAAAACCACACGGTAGCATCTGAAACTTTTTGTAGCAAAGTCTTTTCCTCTCTTTCTACTATCAAAAGCTTTTGATGCAGATCTTGGTCTAGATCTAAACCTAGATTAAGCCACAGTTACAAATGCATTTTAGACTGAAAAACTTGTAGAATCTAAAATGTAGAAATCAAAGCAGGAAAAAAATGCAAAAGCATTAAGAAAAACGGGAAGTTATATTTGGAACAAAAATTGACGATTTTTTAAATGTAGGTAACTTCCTTTTATTTGTGCTGCTAAAGTGTATGAGTCATGAAATCTAATTAGGCTATTTCCCATTTTGCACAAAGCCTGCGCAATAGACATTATTTATTTTATTAATCACAATGTCATTTTCCCCTTGCACCACTCTATTGTTTAAGTCTATAAAAATGACTCGGTTGGTTAGTAGTCATATGGTTTAGAAAATTAACTTTATCTAATAATTGTCTTTTTTCCGTTTCTTTTTATCTTAAGCTCTTTTTGTTGACAGTTTTGTGTACATTTTCTTTTTATCTCATGCATTATAACTTTTATTGTTTTCCTTTTCAAATGGTTGATAAGATGCCTCAGCTTTCACAAGTCGCAATAGGGCACTCCACACATGCCCAGTGCCCAGTCTATATCGGACCATCTTTTGTCACAAGCCCGAAAGGGTCTGCAAGTCGCTAATGATGGTTACATTTTGTTCGCACTGCATGTCATATCCTTTCTTAGATAATGAGAGAATATGTACAGGAATAAAAGATTCAAATAGTCCTAAATATCAAGCTGTTTGTAGACGTGGGTTGGATGTGGGGTTATTTGTTTTTTAATAATGGGGATAAAGTTTAGGCAGACTAGAGAGGAGTATTTTATTTTTCTCTTTGCCATTGCTGTTTTTCGGACCATTTGGGCCTTAAAAATATCACAAAGATCTGAATCGCCACGCAAGATTCGATGGAAAAAATTTCAGTATACAATACCTCAAGGCCCAGACAAAGATTCAACGTGTTTTAACACGAGAATTACTGCTTACTGATACTGCTTCGCGTGTACACACTAAAGCTTGACTAGGAAATTTTGTTCTATCTGTGATAACCAATCTACAGAACGAATTTGAGACTCCCTATCAGCTTAAAGAAAATTAAAACCAGAAGCCAGAATGTTAGGGTTGGTTAATTGTTTGAATTTTAACGTCTCTTTTCAACTACAAGGTTGTATCAGAGACGGCGCTTCGGACAAATGAAAGCGTGCTGCCACACTGTGATGTAAGGAGCGCTTGCATACACCACACCCAGTCACATGATTCTGACACCGGGCCGACCAGACTTAGCACTAAATCCATAATGCCAGACACTAGGCGGATCAGCTGCTTATACCAATTTTAAAGTCCTTGAATTGACTCGGTCGGGGATCGAACAACGCACCTCCCGATCTCTGAATGAGTGTCTTACCGCTAGGCCACAGTTTTGGTACCAGAATGTTAGGGACAGTCCGGTAATCAAGATTGACGATCAACTGCAGCATGTGGTCGAGGAATTCACTTATCGGGGATTTACTGCTTGCAGTGAACTGGCACTTTGTGACGAAATCAGCGTTTCCCTAGAATAGAATAGCTAATTAACAACAAACAAAGTCACCATAGTACGAGACTGAGCTTCAATTTTTTGGCTGACGCTGGATGGTCCCATATGGACTGGGTATGGGGAAGTGCTCCCTCCCGACTCTTTGGAGCGGAGGGTTTAGTAATGCTATACTTAATTTACTCACTGCATGCCTACCTTCTAAAAACTCAAAGCTAGTCAAGTATGTCTGACCAGAAGTATTATTACATACCCTAATAAAAGAAGTTTTCTAATTAGCTAACCAAACCGGGTCACAATGAGAATAGAAAGCACAGGGTAAAAAAGAATACATGTAAATGTCTTCCACATGCGCTGTTAAAGAATGATCACATTCCCAACAGTGTAGCACTTAAAAAGTACAAAACTCTCCAGCAAATTTAGGACACCTTCGAAGAATATTACCGGCTCTGTTGCCTACCGGTAAAACACTCGCTTAGAGATCTTGAGGTGCGTTGTTCGATCCCCGGCCGAGTCAAACAAAGGAATTTAAAATTAGTGTCACCAGCTGATCCGCCTAGTGTCTGGCATTATGGATTTCGTGTTATGTCTGGTCGGCCCGGTGTCAGGATAAGGTGACTGTGTGTGGTATACGCAAGCGCACCTTACATCACAGTGTGGCAGCACGCTTTCAATTGACCCTAGCGTCATCTCTGATATAACCACGAAGTTGTCTGGGACGTTAAAAATTCAACCAACCAACCAATCAAAGAATGGTAGATGGATGGGTTCCAACAAAAAAAAAAACAACAAAAAAACTCACTGTACATTGAACTTAAGGGAGGCAGCAGATCAAGAGGACGGATAAAGAAACACGAATTTAGCGGCCTCAATCTTCGGAAGGCCTTGCTGACGACCGAAACTTGGGCAAATCATTTTTTTTTTCCCCAGATGTAATGACAACAGCGGAAACAAAGTGGTTGATTAGCTGTGAGGTCAAGAGAGAAGGAAAAACAAAAGCTCACCGAATACAGATATTAAACACATTATACCTGCATCTCCTGTGGCAGAGCTTGACAACCGAGCTACGGGCTCTACAGTCACGCCAAAAAGTGTTCATCTATTTTTTTGAGCAGCAAAGCTCCTTTATCCATTATAGTAATCCGTGTCTCGCGGATCTCAATATATAGAAATCGATTAACTATTTTCTTTTCAGTCTTTATTAGGAGATCAATTTAATTTAACGATTTTCAGCAAAAAGACATACAGGCTTTAATGGTCCTGATCCAAACCTATTTATTGGCGCGAAATCGTGTATCAAAGGTAGTTTTAATAGCGTTTTACTTAAGCTGCGTAGCCTAATATTTTTCTCCTATCGTGCCGCATAAAATATGAGAACTCTGCAAGAAGGAATGAGGAAGATATTCGTGTTTCCCAAGTTGTGACGTAGATTTAGCTCAGAACCACTGGGGTCGTGGAGCAGCATGGCTCAGTGGTTAGCGCGTCGGACTTGTGATCCGGCGGTTGCGAGTTCGATTCCCAACCACGACGCATGTTGTAGCTGCCTTAGGCAAGCAATTTATCCGCATTTTCCTCAGTCCACCCACATGTAAAATGGGTACCTGGATATAATTTGTGCTTGAAATGTGTAGAGTGTTAGACACTGAGCGCTTAACAGGCAGCCGTGCTGTAATGCTCTAAAAATGAGTTGAATTTGCTTTGGTGTGTATTGGCCTGCTAGGGAAAATATATATGTAAAGTCTTGAGACTGCCTTCGACGGTGGAAGACTATAATCCATTTTTTTTTAATTAATCAAACATACTTTTTTCGAACGTAAAATATTTTTAAATCAGAGGACAGACGTACTAGTGGCTGCTCGTTCTGTACCTTGAAGAACTTGTAGAGAGACAAAAGAAACTTTTAGTCCAATTCCATTTGCTAGAAATATGAGGGGAACTGCTGATGCAGAGATGCTTTCGGTTTCTACAGGTTCTGACGTTTCACACCCCCCCCCCTCCTCCACTTAACACTAACCCTGTTTGTGTCAAAGTCTCTATGTCTTTACTCTGACTTTATCTTTGACACTGGCTCTGGTTTCGACTCTGTCTCTGTCTGTTTCTATATTCTTTGACTTTGTCCTTTTTGTCTTTATTCTGTTTTTATAGCTTGTGTACAATATAGCATAACAAAATTCTGGAGGTTTTTTGACTGATGATCCTCCAAACCCTTGAGCGCCGAGTTCATTTGTTTTTTTCTTTTTTTT
>BMAT01006188.1:4684-17068 GCA_019649035.1 Elysia marginata
TGCTGCTGCTACCACTACTACTAAAATAAACGACAAATATAATACGAAAAAAAGAATAAAAGAAAAAAACTTACTTAAAAATATATCAATGCAAAAGTACCTCATCTTTTCTAGAAACCAATGCTAAGTTTTTTAGTTCTGTCAATGATATAGATCTGTTATATCTAAGGTCAAGCGAGCCCTAGAACTAGTACCACTAACTCTGAGCAAGAGAATAAAAGCTTGTGACAGTATTGATTAATACTATTAGGTTAAGATCTGAACCTCGCCACAAAAGAACAATCAGTACTATTGACGCTGCCACTACTAGTGTTTTCACAAATCTAGACCCAGTCGAGTCAATTGTAGCTTCTGCGGCACCCCGGCTCTGCTGGGTAGAGAGATTTTTAGACTGCTAGAACTAGCCTACTGCTAGAGGCATAGCGAAATCATTCGTGTTGGCTATGGTTGTTGTTCTTGTTCACTCATTACCGATTCAGTCGCCATGTTCCGCATTCTTGTAAAACGTAATACGGTACATCAAGAAAAATCGTTTTTATTTCTCTTTCGCTTAGACTTAGAAACGTATGTCTTAAACCTTAGGTGCTGCATTTGGCCTTCTTTCAAACAAACTGAAGTTAAGGGAAGGTTAAACTGGTAAACTGAATTTCCATTCTCAGTACATTTTGGTTGGTTCTAAAATATAACTTTGGTGTCTAAGATGTAGGAAATAGTTATTAGTGGTGCAAAGAAGCTTATTAAAAAACAAAACAAAACAAAAAAGCATGAGAAAAGTGCCAAAATTAGGGTTACTAGATCAAATTTCAGCTTTTCAGTTTAAACAGTTTATCTCAAAAAGTTTTCAATGTAACTTCATCAAATTTGGTATACATGTAGGTCTTGGGTATTTTCAGAAATTGCTTCTCTGGCTTTTTTATGTTCTGAATATTGAGACTTTTATCTAACCTTTGTTATTTTAACGATGTTTTTTTTTCTTTTTATTTAGGTGATGGTATAACTAAAATGTCCACACAAAAAAAACTGGTCAAGATATCTTGTTTTCCAAGGCACAAACTGTTGTCAACATCATTTAAAAGAAAATTTGGAAAGTTTTGATTGACAACTTTTTGAGATATCCTGTTCTAACTGCATCGAAAAATTGGAAAATGAGAAAATTGAAAAAAATACATTCCCTTTTCTCAAAATTGGGTCCACTTAGCTTACCAAAAAATTGAAAGTAAAATAATTCTCTCTTTATTTCATTCTCGAGTTCGACATAGATTTACTTCGAACTAATTTTTCTCTGTAGGCAAATAAAGATCACAACAAGCTTGGTGACAATGAAAATTCATATTTTTACCAGTTTAATCTTACCTTAAATACAATTGCGAGGGGTAATAAAGATTAAAGTCGCATTTTGTAACCGACTGAACCTTTGATAATTTCGAACGAAAAATTTATTTCACTTTTCAACTTTCGGTATCGAATGAATAATACAGCATTATGTCCTACAGAATGATGCCCTCGATGACTATCTACCTTACGACGGGGTATCAAAAGGTAAGGTCCTGATATTTCGACAGCCATACGACACGGCTTTCCCTAACAAACTCTATCATTTATTGACGCCAGCAGCAAGTCGCAAATTTAAAGTGTTTTATAATTACTTTTACAACACGCGCAAAATGTTTCACAAGAGAAAAGTTTCATGACCCACTTTATAAAAGAAAATTATTACATCTTTAGTGCTGATTGAAAACCTAAAAAGTAATATCCCCTGGGCATGAGCAGATCAATGAAAAAGCTCGCATAGTTAGGTTGCTTCCTGTCTATTCAATCAAACCGTTGGCTTTTTATTGTAAGACCTAACGGCGGCCCTTTAAACCCGCAACGTTCAACATATGTTATCGATTTTACATGAATAAAAAAAGAAACGACACGACTTTATCAAGAAGTGCTACTGTATTTTAAGTTGCTCATTAAAATACAAAAATCTCTTCTCTTTCAGCGGCCACGATCGTTTTTCACAAAAGGTCAGCAAATTACAAGCTTTCTTGTTCAACGGTTGAAGTTAGTGCCGCTCGTTATAGACTGTCTTGTGAGAAAGAAGGAGCGCATGGGTAGGAATATTTGTTCAGCATTTAATTTAAATTCTATCCCCTTAATGTAGATTATGAATGAATAAATATCGACTACTTGTAAGATAACTGTTCAAGCAAACGTTTAGAACTGTAACCAGTTTCAGAGAACCAGGTACAAATCTTGGCACAAATCTTCCAACATCGCTAGCCTTTTCTGTCTCCCCCTCTAATACGTACCTACATACCTACCTACCTACTTACCTTCCAACCTACCTATCGATCGATCGATCAATCAGTCTGTTTTTCTGTCTGTCTGTCAGTCAGTCATTCTATCTATCTATCAATCTAACTACCTATCTATCTCTCTCTCCATCCTCATCAATTATTTATGCATTAGCATCTATCTATCTATTTATCTATAAATCTATCTTATCTTTTTATCTCTATCTTACTTTCTATCTATCCATCTGTCTATCCATCTATTGCCAATCTTATACTCTATTTATTTATCTATCTATTCATCTTTCTGTCTATCTCTTCCACCTATCATCCTGGAATTGTTTCCAGGAATATCAAAACTAGCACAAGAAAAAAAAATTGTACTTCATATACCATTTCAAGCAACGAATTTATTGAATGTACTTCCTTCATGTTAACTCGTGCTACGACACTATTGGGGGGGGGGGGTCCCTCATTGAAAACCCAGATCCAACCTTAGAGCTATTTTATGAAACTTATGCTTCACATCGCGACACAGGTCTTGCTCTTTTCTCATCATCAGTATAAGGTTAGAGAGATGTTAAGATTGAATTTTAGCCTCACTTAACGGAGACTTATGGTTTCGACGCGAAGAATGGTTTATATGAAGATAATTTATAGATTTCCACCTCCATAGAAAACGTAAAAAAGACAAAACGCAACATTGTCCCACTGCACAAGTCAGTCCGGCACAACAGAATAGGCTTGTGAAATCCTATGCAATTCCAACAACTACAAAGGAGTTGCATATTCAAGAATGCAGTGATCACAAAGATAACAATGGCAATAAACACATGCTAAAAGAGCTTCGATCCTCTTCTGTGTAGTTTGTCTTAAGACACAACTAAAAAGAAAGTTCTTCATTAAGAAATCGTACGTCAAAGCGAAGAATAATGAGTGCAGTAATTATTGTAAACACGTTTTCTCCTAGAAGTTAATTAGAACAACACGCACGAGCTTCTGTCGGAAACACAACATTGACTTCTAGTGCTATCAAGAGCGGATCCAATAATGTTAAGCATTCGCTTGGCATGTAAGCCCAAAACGAACCTCCCCACTGACTCCTGTCGATCGGCTATCAGGCGTCGCAACCAATAATTCCAATCTGGCAGCCTATCTCAAGGCCGACAACCCAGGCAGGAAATCCACAGCGACGCAAGGATGTCTCGTGAAGACAAACACATACACACATATTAACACATAGGTAGACCGGCTCAAAGAGACGACCTGATACATGTAACACGTTCTAGGGTTGACGGCAGTGGCATAGTGTGATGAGATTATTAAACAACCTATCCAGTTCCCCCTCTCCCTCCATAAACACACACGCGAATAGTTCACAAACCAGTGACACAGAATGATACCCCATCACCATAGGTAAGAGCCGATCGATACTGGTCAACCAACCGCCTCACTTCTCTATCACTGGACACAGACTGGACAATACATAAATGTTCTATGGTTTGAGTTGAAGGCGCTCTGTGGCTGTAGAGGGGATTTTGTTAAAACCTCTGAAAAGCTGTTAAAACACATCTGACAGGCAGTTCTCACTACTATTAGATAATCTTATATGTCTATCTCTCTCCGCACTCCCTTCGCTATCTGTAGCTTCCTGCATGCATTATGTCAATAGGCCACTGTGATTATGTTCATTCTCTCGTTCAAAAAACATAAAAGCTCTTTTGTATAATAATTATTCCCAGAACATATCATCCCCCCCCTCCAACCCAAGCTATAAGGCAGCACAAGTCTTCATAAAAGGCTTCTACCAATCTATCAGAAATGCCTTCATCTTTCCTTTTTTCCCCTCATTTAAATAAAACATTGTGAAATTTAATCCCGCAAGTCTGTACTACTGTGCCATAGTTTTGTATTGTTTTTTGTTTCTATCCTTCCCTTTCCCTTCCTTTCTCCTCTTTTTATTTATTTTAACTCATATCTACGTTCATCTTTCTAACAGTATGCCAGTATAATACACTCTCGTATAAGGGTGAAACTGAAGGTTTTTTTGTATATAACAGCTAACCTTTATTCTCTGAAACTATTCGCCCCCCCACCCCTCTTTAACCACCAACCCCTGAAAGGAAGCCACCAATCTGTCACATCGTCCTCTACCTGTTTCCGACTCTCCCCCTGTCAATAAAAGATTGTACAATTTACTTGCGCAAGACTGGAGTAAGCGCCTTTCCTTGTTGTTACAGTTAAATCAACAGAAGAGCTGTCCAAATAACCACTTAGTCTGTAATGACCTTACAACCCAATAATCACTGTCAATGTTTTTCTAACCCGCCCCAGCTTGAAGCCAACTTCCACTGGAAACAAGCGTCCACCCCAAACGATGGCGGTATTCACAACCTGAACTAAGTCTAGCGCTCTCTTGGAAGTGCTGGCCTGGCGCGTAGCAATCATGAACATAAAGCACAAGAGGCACTTGTTGACTTTGTTATGTCATAGCTGCTTCTGTAATGATATTGCTATGTTGGGAAACATACTACGAAGTTCCAAGCTATTGGTCTCATTTTGACGAAACTCCCTGCTTATGTAATGCTTGTTTAACAGAGCTTAAGAAAACCACAGATCATTCTGTTTGTCTAATTTGGAAGCGCGATTCAATTCAACGATAAAGGATTGTTAGGTTGAGTTCTATCGGGAAGAATGCATATATTATAGCCTATAGACTCGTGTTGTTGTTCAGATGGACACATTTTTGGTAAACGTTTTACAGGTGAAAAATTTTATTGAAGAAAAGTCGAAGAACTGATGTGACCCTATTGATTTTTAGACCAACAACAACAACAACAACAACAACAACAACAACAACAACAACAACAAACAACAACAACAAAATCAAATGCACGACAATTTTTCCAAAAACTTTTGATTATGAAATAAAAACTCGGGCTCCAGAAATCAAGCTCATGTTGGTCCAGATTGCCAATTCAATTTCCTTGTTGTAATAACCAACATTAACTTTCACCTGCTAACCAACGAAAGAAAGACAGTCTAATCATCAACTTTCACTCGCTAGCCAACGAAAGAAAGACAGTCCAATCGGTATGATCTGGGCTATGTAGCCCTCTACGACGGTGAAAAAGATATTGATAGAGATCGCACAAATACATTAAGGAGGCAAGGAGCGGCAGACAGACAATTTTTTTTTCTGTTAAATAATTAACCCGAGAAAAGTACCCGGTACACAAATAAGATCTAGATTTTGATTCAATAAAACAAATGAACAAGTCACCATTCTAGCAGGATCATTCTATAAGGAAATAAATCTCCAGACGAAACTCAAGTGGCATCTTGAGTGAAAAACTGAACCATTTTAAAATGTCTTTGCATTTTATGACTTCTTACTCATTACACCTAAAAATTACTTCGGTCTCTGGATAATTGGGCCTGTGGAATGCTCGTATTCACCAATCTTTAGCATATTAATCCCATCTTTGTTTGTAAAAATGTCCAACAGGAATACTATCATGAGAATAACCCCTGTGGGATGGCAAGCTGTCGTTCTCTGTACAACAGTCTCTGCTACTAGGTCACTGACAGTGGACTGTCCCTGTGGGATGGCAAGCTGTCGTTCTCTGACCAACAGACTCTGCTGCTAAGTCACTGACTGCCCTTATGGGATGACACATAGGGACAGTCCACAGCGCACAAGGCACACCAACGGACTTAAATTGAAAGTTAGTTCAAAATAAACAATCAACTAGTTACATTGGCTTACTTAGCGGGAAATATATATATTCATGGAATACCCACCCCAACACACAAACTATACAAAAAAAAGGGAACACACCAACTTTAAGTAATTGTCATCACCTTTACCCTTAACTCCCACCTGAATTCACTCCAACTAAATTTGATGCAAAGCTATGCGAAATCTTATAAATACTCTCGAACCATGCTCAAAACCCCATAAAAACAAAACTACCGGCCTAAAGTTATATCAAATTAGGGCCCACTCTACGGCAAAATCGGAGCCCAGAAAATCAAAGTAAGGTTCATAAATTCACAAAAGAAAAAAGGCCTATATGTTTATGTTTCAAAGTAATTAGTTTCAATAAACTCGGGTCGATAAAAAATTGTTTTTATAAAAATGCTCCGGGCAAAAAGTTCTACAAGTAATAAAAAAACCAATGGGGAAAGTAAACATTCAGTGTTTTGAAATTGGGTTTAGAACGCCTAAATAAATGTCAAGACGTACTTTTTATCCAACAATACTTCATCTAAAGTAAAATTTTCACACAGCTTCTGCTTTCATAACCGTCCAGACCGTTTTTAACCCGTTCATCCGCCTCCTGTTACTAATGGGAAGCAACTTTGCCGTGTAATTCCAGGCAGAGTTACTCCAGTTTGCAGCATCTAGTTTTGTCGGTTCGAATGAAAATGAATTTACTGCTTTCTTTTTATCGGGAGTGTATGCTTGATATGATTTCTGTCTCGATTTTAAACTTACCTCCTTTCAACTTCATTCTACAAACTTTTTGTGTTTTTTTTCGCAATGCCTCTCTGTTTTTTTCCCGCAATTATTTTAAACCCCTTTCATATCGGCTGGACC
The DNA here is from genome assembly GCA_019649035.1 of Elysia marginata. Lineage (NCBI taxonomy): Eukaryota > Metazoa > Mollusca > Gastropoda > Plakobranchidae > Elysia > Elysia marginata. The sequence continues at coordinate 11,567 of BMAT01006188.1, forward strand.
TGATAGGAGGTTCCAGTTGCGCATCGCCTCTACCGGTACCTAGTTCTATTATTTACATTTACCGCAAGTGTCATGAAGTCCATTTTTATTCAATATGTAGAGTTCTAAAATATTGTTTTTATGTTCTGATGCTGTTAATGTTTTGAAAATGCTTTATCAAAATTTATGAGTCGTAATTTTTCAGTTTAGTTTTTCTTTTAATTTTAAGCGATATTACATTATTGCAGCCACAAATCTAGAATTTTACTTTAAGGTAAATTTGGTAAAATATCATCAACCTAGCTACCCCTCCACAATCTTATACATGTACCTAATTCTCTCCACCAGATCAGAGAGAGAGAGAGAGAGAGAGAGAGAGTAAGCGAGTGGCGTAGAGGGGAGAGAAAGTGTAAATATCAGAGTGAGAGCAAGAGAGAGAGATAGATAGAGAGAGAGAGAGAGAGAGAGAGAGAGAGAGATAGTAAGAGGAAGAGAAGAGAAGAGGGAAAGAGAGACAGAATGGGAGAGAGTTCAATTGCATATAGACATAGCCGTTCTTTGTTTGCGATCTAAACATGAAGACGTTTAAGTTATGTCTTATTCAGGTTTTTCTACCGCACACACAATATTCAATGTGATAAAATTATGAGTCAGTTCAGTGAAGCAAAAACATTTCTACCCTACCCTTATCTCCAAAAACCGATCGTTGATAAGAAATTCCTAATACACACGTCAAAGTACCGGTATTCTCAAAAAATGTCTAAGACTTTAGTTTCATCTTCAAGTGTTGTCGGTGTATGGGCTTTTCTCTCTCTTGCTACACAAGATGATAGGAAATATACTAGACATCCATCAGTAAAACGTAGAGAGCCCTATCGGATCTCACGTCATGGTGGTCAGCTTAGAGGAAAAACTCAAAACATGTTTACAAAAGCAACAAAAATAAAACAGCATAGTGTTTCTTGAATAGACACAAGTTTTCTCCATTCAGCCGCTACAAAAACTGATTTTTTTACGGTTTTTAAAAGAACGAAGCATGATAGACGTTTGTTTATATTAGGATTGAAGCATGCGCTGGGGTTCAAAGGGAACAATTATTATTTAAGGTGGGACAGGAAATTTAAAGACTTGTTCATTTAAGCGTTCCATTCTGTGATCGCTCTTTTTATTTCTGTTTTTGATAATTTATTTGTGATAAAGAGTCCAGTGGAGAATATATAAATAGGAAAAAAACCCATAAAAAGTCAGTTTATTTGTTTCTTTTAGTGACAGTAGTTGAGGTCATGGAACGGAAATTCACTAGAGATACGGAATGAAAGGCGGAATGTCAATACTCCGATTGTGATCGATTTTGGAATTTACAAGGTAGCAGTATTCTATAGTCAGGTTTGGGTGACAAGACAAACGTCAAGCCATTCAAACGCTAATTTTATCTATTTCAAACGGAAATGTATATGCTGAGAAAGCAGAGAACTAGAAATGAAATGATCCTACATGTCAGACTATAACCGTTTTATAAAAGTGCGCAGTTGAAAGATATAGTTAAAGGTTAAGCTTTAAGAGGTGTGTTCAGTTATTAAAATGTGTTCAAGAAATTCGGTCAGAGAGAGCTGTATCTAGCTGAGACCAGCAGGACAGGAGGCCTGGCGTTTTGGTTTCAACTCCATCAAGACAGTGTGGCAAAGTGTTCCAGAAAGAGTTGAGTAAAAATGTACGCGCTAGTATAGACAAGTTCCACCAGAAGGATAGACTCAAGTCAAGTCAATCTCTTAATTTTAAAACTTTGAACATATGAGGTACAGTCTCTCTCTCTCTGTTTATTAGTCCGTCCGTCTGCCTGTCTGTCTGACCCGCTCTCTCTCTCTCTCTCTCTCTCTCTCTTTTCTATCACTCACACATACACTATACTCGATACGACAAAATAAAAAATCCTCTCAAGATGGGTTTACACCTTTCTAAAATGGCATGCCAAATCAGAATGGAAACTAGAACGTAATTTTTAGAGCGTTCGAACGAGTAAATTATCCCCCGAATTTCCGTTCCGTTCGGATTTTTCGGTAGATTTCTTACCAAAATCTGCAACTATATCTAGTAAGATTTCTATTTTTTTTGTGCAGAACCAGAACGTGCAATGTGGGATAGATCTCACACCTCTAAATTTTCAAACAAAATGGCGGTTTCTTTCACCGATCGGGCTCAGTTTTGTGTTTCTCACATCGACTCATAAAAAAGAAATAATGAAAAGCATATTGTCTAGAATGTAAAGCCAGACTTGCGAGCATCTTGCAATAGTTCTGCATGGTGATATAAATCTAGATCAAGTTAACGCAAAAGGTTCATCGCTAGATTAGATCTACATTCTAGACCTAGGGGTAGCCTAAACTTTCTTTAGTTTCTTTGTTGGTCTCGTGTAAGAGCTCCACAAAAATGGGCGAAATAGAATTGAAATCTTTGTTCTGATTCCACCGGGAAAATATTCTTCTGATTTAGCGTTCTGATATCTGGCGTGTAAACCCACCTTTAGACAGGGAACGTCCTAAGCATTTAATCTTTTACAATATTATGTTGGCTGTTAGCACTGAAAAGTGCAAAAGCGTTGAAAAACTGTGTTTACAACCATTCTGACAAATTGGAGTATAATACGTGTAAATACATTGGAACTTTTCCTGGAAATGTTGTATCCCATGAAGCGATAGAATAGATGCTGAACGTAGAACGAATACATCGCATTTAACACACTTACGATAAAACGCACATGAAATGTTCACAATCTGATCCAAAAGTGCGCTTGACTGAATTTAAAAAGAGACACCTGTAAATATTATTAGGTTCTTTGCACTAGTTGCACAAAATTCTTAACTTGTGTGTTATACAAAACTTTTCTAACATTGATTCTTTTAAGAATCCTCCTGAGTAAAAAATACACACCAATTCGTAAATATAATTGACTAACACATAACTGTCGACAAAAATCTAGGCTAGCCATAAAAAAATAAACATGTCCACAAACATTCGCTACCCTCAAAAGCTCGTAGTAGCATGCTGAGCCTGACACAATTGAATGTAGATTGATTTTTGGTGCTCAGTTTTTATCAACTGGGACCGATAATGTTCTACTTGACTGAATGAAATCAAGTAGTCCTCACCACTGCCAGGTGTAGACCTGAGCTGTTGCAGATTGGCAGCCCCCCCCCCTCCCTAGGTCCTCCATACTGATCGTCCCTCGGTAGTGCAACTTGGCAGGTACGATAGAAAATGTTCAATGGTGATAATCTTCCTGACCGGGAATTTCCGCTGCGAGTGCAGTTGATGGCATCACGCGTGCGTCGCTGGCTAATGTGATTTTCATTGAAACTTCCTGAGAGCAAGAGAGACAGGGAGAATGATAGATAGATAGTTAGAGAGAGAGAGAGAGAGAGAGAGAGAGAGAGAGAGAGAGAGAGAGAGAGAGAAATAGGGAGAGAGAGACAGGCAGACAGACAAAGAGAGACAGAGAGAAAAATAGAGATAAAGAGGAAATATTTTGTAGTATTTTATGTTTCTTGACACTCCCTCTTTTCACAGTCGATTGCACCCTTAACTTATTAGTTTTATCGCTATGTAGATTTATCTTGTTCCCCTTTTCATGAATGCTGCTTCCATTCAATAACACTCCTTTCATATATCGATCTCTTTATATTCATCCTCGATATCTTAGTTCTTTATGTCCCAAACTCTTTATATATTCCTTGGATTTTATTCTTTTCCTCAAGCTCTACCAACCTATCTATCTATCTATCTATCTATCTATCTATCTATCTATCTATCTATCTATCTATCTATCTATCTATCTATCTATCTATCTATCTAACTATCTATCTATTTGTCTGTCTATCTTTCTATCTATCTGTCTGTCTATCTATCTATCTAGGCCTATCTACTTACGTAAGAGTCTAGTATTCGTACAATAGAAAAAATGCTCAATATTTTTTTCGACAATGGAGCTTGAATAAGTGTAGAATCTAAATTTAACTTACATTTCGCAGTTACACAGCTGTTTCGTGCCGTTATCGCAACTCATAATACGACAAACGCAACTTGGTAATACAAAAAGTTGCTTTTGTGACTCTATTTTAAGCAAGCGATTTATTTACTTCGAATTGAAAGCTACCGGACTGACCACCCCCTCCCCAACCAGATAAAAAAATCATAAAATGTTTTGTATGTAAGTTAAATTAACCTTATCCATTTAAATTTTTAGAATACTTAGGTGTTTCAAGTCAAGAGGAGTGGGACATGAAAAAATGAAAGAACATTTTAAAGTATCAGACACTTAACAAAAATGAACACTTTTTACATTAATCACACCAGTTGATAAATATACAAAAATAATGATAATGTTTCAAGACCTTATAGAGAACCAGTGAGTAACTGCAGGTCAGTTTTGCACTCTGACTAGCCTAGAGTTTTCTCTGCCGTGGTTGAGTTCATAATCAGAACTCAAGTATAATGAGATACTCAGCATCAGCTTCATAACAATCCACGTAGGAGTGCGTGAAAAATGCCTCGACTTAACACGGACTTGGGGAATCAAACTCCAAACCCACTGCTTGGAGACTAGACCGCGATGTTCCTGCACCAAGCATAAGGAAGAAAACAGTAACCAAAATACAAAAAAGTTGATGTTGTCGGTTGGAAACTCTTAAAGCCGCGATGCTACCCCAAATGCTTTGACCTGTTGCCAATATTTGTGTTTTAGAGGCCTTAAATGTTAAAAATTCACAACGCTCAGAACATAAAGGGTTGCTAAGTTCAAACTTATAAGCATTATGAAAGGTGACCGGGTGTGAACTGGAAGCTCAAAACACACTAAGGATCAACCAGAGAAGTTTATCAGGTCTCAGATATTTTTATGGGAAAAATAGCAATGATTTTGAACGGCAGCTTCTAAATGAATAAAGTATCAACAAAAATAGATTAAGCTTTTCATCTTCTGTCTATGCAAACACAAGTTAGTGGTTTACGCCAATATGCGAGACACAGTACATCTATTGATAGGCCTCGACCGCCTGTTTGGTTGCACCGGGTTACATTAAACTTGTACCGGAAACTCCCAGGGTTCTGAAATAATTTCAATGAAGTACCCCCAGTTTCCTTCTGAAATAACTTTACTCTTATCTTACGGCTGGTATTGGATAACAAACATTCATTGTACTGAGACCCATCTTCTTTCAGCGTTTAAATCTATAGGATCTTAACACAGGGATATTAAACTAATAAAAAAAACCGCCATCTATTTCTCGCTCGCCTTAAGTCACCTATCAATAAAACTGTAATGTACTGAGTCTACCTTCAGATTGTCATCGTTTGAATCTACGATATCTTCAAACAAAGCTGTTTTAACTGATTTGCAATGTACGTCATCTTTCTGTTCAGTTTATCATTATGGCTCCAATGCTACTATTCACTTGAAAACGCCAGCAATGATTTTGCATTAGAAGTTCCGATATTTTTGTTTTGGGGGGTGACCATGAACCCAGTGAA
>BMAT01006189.1:7590-18920 GCA_019649035.1 Elysia marginata
AGAACATCGAATGGGTGGAACCAGTACAAACTTAGTCTTGTAAATACATCAAGAGATGAACATTAAAGACGGTTAAATAAATAAAAAAAAAAGAAAACAAAACAGGAACATTCGATACAGTATTGTTTCTTTTTCGTCTTGCTCTTTCTACGAATACGCAATGAAGATAACCGATTGCATCTTTTACTGTAATAAAATTGCCATGATAAGGGGTTGAGATGGTACAAAAGTTCAGGCTACGATATCAAATGAGTGCTCGTTTATGAGAAATTTTAAATGTTTCATCGACCGCGCGGCTGGTTTATGTCACAGAGAGACCAACCAGTTGCTAATACCTTGGAACAAACACTGGTGAATTAAAAGTGGAAGGAAAAGAAAGCGAGAGGAAAAAAGAGGCAGAGAAAATACGGTAGGTGGCCCTTAACGGTGGAAAAACAGAAAGAGAAAAGGAGTTTCAGATAGAAAGAGGGGTTGGTGGATAAAAAGAAAGGAAAAAATAACGAGAGGCAGACGGATAGATATTCGCAGATAGAAATTGTGGCAAAGATAGATATATAGATAGATAGATAATTAGATAGATAGATAGATAAATACATAAGCAATTAGAAAAACAGATATATACATGGATTAGGATTGATAGATGGCACCCGGGAAGAGATAAGGAAAGAAAGAGAGAACTTTTTTTATTTGAATAGAACGGGAGAGAAGTCTTCATGCAACCGAAGTGGGTCACCGAAAATTGTCAGGTAAAGAAAGAAGCCGCAGATATGAAACAACGGCGGCAGCAACAACAACAACAACAACAACAACAACAACAACATCAACAACAACAGCAACAGCAGCAACAACAGCAAAACAACACCAACATCAACAACAATAGCAACAACAAAAACAGTAGCAACAAATCAATAGCAACAACAAAATCAATAGCAACAACAACAACAGCAACAAAAACAACAACATCAACACCAACAACAGCAACAAATCAATAGCAGCAACAACAACAGCAACAACAAAAACAATAGCAACAACAACAACAACAGTAACAGCAACAGCAGCAACAACAGCAAAAACAACAACAACAAAAACAACAGCGACATCAACAGCAACAACAGCAACAACAACAACAACAAAAACAACAGCAACAACAACAACAAAAACAACAGCAACAACAGCAACAACAACATCAGCAACAAAAACAACAGCAACAACAACAAAAACAACAGCAACAACAACAGCAACAACAGCAACAACAACAAAAACAGCAGCAACGAACAAGGTAAACACCAACAACTACAACAACAACATCAACAACAAAAACAACAGCAACAGCAGCAACAACAGAAACAACAACAGCAACAAAAACAGCAGCAACAACAACAACAGCAGCAACGAACAAGGTAAACACCTTACAGAGAAAAAAGCACACTTCTCCGCAACATGATCTGGTAGACGTGCCGATAAACAACAGCTCGGCAATCAAACCAGATGGAGTTTCGTAGTTTGGTGTACATTTATTATTTTTTTTTATTTACATTTTTAAATAACACAACACGAACGACATCACTCAACTCTAAATGATTATGCCATGAAACCAAAGCACGGCCGCCCCCTAAAAGCTGTTACGGCGAAAACACTGGGCCACGCAACATCTGAGGCTGTCTCCTTTCCTTGTGTTTTCAGATTGAGAACAAATTACAAGTAAAATCTTGTTCACTTGCCAGTACTTTCAGCCAGGGCTCCGAACAGGCTGGGGGAAATTATTTTTGCGGCAGCTATTACGTCATCATCGCTGTCGATGTCCTCGTCTACGTTTACTACCTCGATCTCTAATTTTTCTTTCAGTATTTTTTTTTTTTTTGCAAAAAGGAAGATTCTGCGCAGGAATAAACCGAGATCAGTTTTACAGCTCAAAACTTGTAGAGACAAAAATGTGTACAAGTGTCGGATAGTATGAATGTGGGGATAAAAGAGGGAAGGGATAGAGGAGGGCGGAGGTGGGAGGAGGAGGGGGTGGCGGTTAACATGGCAACTTGTCATCGCAAATCTTGGCAAAGATTTAAATAGTTTTATTATCTTTTGTCTCCTTTGCCATATAAGACACCGCCAACCCTTTCAATGGGAGAACATAAAAGGTAGAACAACTAATAACTGCTGGTGAATAGAAACCTCCACTTGCAAAAACGTGGACAAAAATTTTCAAAAAGAAAGCAGATTTGCTAAACAAGACCATGCGTTGCCATCTACTCTATTTTTTTTAGGTAAAACATGCTGCGTGCAAGTAGGCGCACTAAACACAAGATTGAGAAAAGTAAAATTAAGGGCGTTTTGTTGTATTGCGGTTAATCCTTTAAAATTTTCTAAGCGCTTCTCATACACCCGATTGCAAACCATACCAATATACTGGCTCTCTAGCATATTGTCAAGAGCTTTTATTGCCTATAGCCTGGGACAAATTTCGCGCCTGAGTATAGCAATCAAAATTCTCCACGACTAACTCTGTAGGACTCCCTGTGCGAGGACTCCTTCTAGGAAAATTCTCTGTAAGACTCCCTGTGCGAGGACTCCTTCTAGGAAAACTCTCTGTAAGACTCCTGGTGCGAGACTCCTTCTAGGAAAACTCTCTGTAAGACTCCCTGTGCGAGGACTCCTTCTAGGAAAATTCTCTGTAAGACTCCCTGTGCGAGACTCCTTCTAGGAAAACTCTCTGTAAGACTCCCTGTGCGAGGACTCCTTCTAGGAAAACTCTCTGTAAGACTCCCTGTGCGAGGACTCCTTCTAGGAAAACTCACTGTAGGACTCCCTGTGCGAGGACTCCTTCTAGGAAAACTCTCTGTAGGACTCCATGTGCGAGGGCTCCTTCTAGGAAAACTCTCTGTAAGACTCCCTGTGCGAGGACTCCTTCTAGGAAAACTCTCTGTAAGACTTCCTATACGAGGAATCCCTGTTGAAGGACTGCTTCTAGGAAAACTCTCTGTAGGACTCCCTATACGAGAAATCCCTGTTGAAGGACTCCCTGTGGGATGACTGAGACGCGGAAAACCACAAAGACAAGTCATAAGTAAATCACAGACATGGTGTGTTTAACTAGCACGGCAGTATCTTTGTTGGGATGTTCGGGGCGGGAACCAAACCGGAAAAACCCAATATTAATGAGGAACTCCTTTTTATTTATTCGAAAGTTTTGTTCTGCTTCCTTTTTTTGTGCCAGAAGGCATTATAATTTTTTGAAAGAAAGATAAAACAACCAGTTCTGGTGCCCAGCCAGTAACACGTTGCCTTTCAAGGTCTCAAGTTTTACTCTAATTATTACCTTATTTACATGCAACTACGAAGTTTGCTTACCTCATAGAAACGGGGTAGGTTGACAAATTTGTTACCAACTTTTCTTCTAAAACAGTTTTTTTCTTCGTTTGTTCAAAACACGTAAGTTTGTAATACAAGCTAAAAGATCTATCCTCGTAGAGAACCGACTATCAAATTTTCATGTTTGGCCTAATCCGTGGGTCACCCGTTTGAAAACACTCTCCCTCCTGTCTGGACGATAATGAATTGCCAAGCTTACGCCACAAAAACAATGATCTATTTTAATCTTCTAGGCCAGCTATGTCTACATGAAAAAACATGAAGTTTTATGAGAGGTCAGAGGGGAGTGTCCTTAGTTGTGACGTCATTCAGTGCAGTTAGTGCAACAGGCGTTATATCCACACGAGGCGGAGACCTCGCCGGGCGCGTGCCCCTTAAACCATCCCTAGGATATCACAGATCGATAGCCGCGGGGAGCATCGTCTCTGATCGGAGATCTGATATAGCCAGGACGATTCAGGGGAGAGCACTAAGACACTTGACACTCTCCACTGTTGGGTAATCCAGACTTAATCAGTCCGGAGACCCCAAAAGATTCCAAAAAAGGATAAGGCTTAATGAATCCTTCAGTAGGAAATGGCGTGTGTGTACAAACCTAAGGTTTAGTGAGTCCCTCAGTAGGAACGGGCGTCTGTGTACAATCCTAAGGTTTAGTGAGTCCCTCAGTAGGAACGTGCCTGTGGGTACAAACCTAAGGTTTAGTGAGTCCCTCAGTAGGAACGGGCGTGTGTGTACAAACCTAAGGTTTAGTGAGTCCCTCAGTAGGAACGGACGTGTGTGTACAATCCTAAGGTTTAGTGAATCCTTTAGTAGGAGCGGGCGTGTGTGTACAATCCTAAGGTTTAGTGAATCCTTCAGTAGGAAATGGCGTGTGTGTACAATCCTAAGGTTTAGTGAATCCTTCAGTAGGAACGGGCGTAAGTGTACAATCCTAAGGTTTAGTGAATCCTAAAGTAGGAAATGGCGTGTGTGTACAAACCTAAGGTTTAGTGAGTCCCTCAGTAGGAACGTGTGTGTGTGTACAATCCTAAGGTTTAGTGAGTCCTTTAGTAGGAACGGGTGTGTATGTACAAACCTTGAAACCAATAACTACTGATCCAGCGTGCGTCTGAAGTCTCGATGTCTTCCTTGCCGGAAAAACATGTCTCCATAGTCCAACATTGAACAACAATATCAAAGAGACAGAGAGAAAGCAAGATATTCTTAATGTCCTCCTCCTTCTCCTTTTTCCTCTAGATTTTTTTTGTTGTTGTTGTTCTTCTTCTTCTTTTTCTAGTTCTTTTAATACTTCTTCTTTTTTTCTACTTATTTAATTTAGCTTTTCTTCTTCGTCTTATTCTTTTTTGTCACCTACTTTTACATCTAAAAAAAAAGGCTAATAGAACTTCGATTGCGTGCGGCCAGAGGGAAGAGAGGAGATGGAGAGAGAGAGCTGCAAGGCAGAAAGTAGTAATTTAGTTCAGCGCAATTTGAATTCTATATCATAATTTTTGTGTGTGTGTGAAAAACTAAGAAAGAGGGAGAAAACAAATAACAACTCAACGTGCCCAGAAGGGGGAGCGCTCTCAAACACACGCACACACATTCAAAGATAGGCATCCTCGAACATCTTCTTTACATGCAACAAGGATGAACGGCCAGTCAATGCGACTCTCGCACCCGATGCGGCGCTAAACGCTATCAAAATCTATTGTCATATTAAGACTCAGATCTTTTTAGTATAGAGGGTTGGGGAGAGGTAGGGGGAGGGCGAGAGGTGGCACATCAAAACAATAGAAAGGTTGTCGAGCCTTGCTTGGGACAATAACACCAGCCACTCAACTCCCCCATGAGGCTGAGCTAGCTGTTAACCTATCGGGGTTTCTAGGACCAGGAAACGCAAATCGATAGCTACAGCAAAAGATTAGAAAAAACACAACAATACAAAACAACATCAGATCAAACGGTTTCCTTTTTATTTCCTCTTTCACTTTGACGAGATCTGTTGAAAACAAGGAGCAATTTTGTTCCTTCTGCAGCCGACACTGTGAGGCGAGGTGGAGGGGGGGGGGTCAAGAAAGGATGAAGCAGGAAATTAAAACACGTTAGTAAATTGGTGGTGAGTTAAACAGATACATATATGGGAGGCGATGTGAGACAAAGTAACAGAAAAGAAAGATAGAGAGAGTGAGTGAGGGTGAAATAGGAGCTTGAGAGACATGGGACGTGTGTGTGTGTGTGAGAGAGAGAGAGAGAGAGAGAGAGAGAGAGGAGAGGGGTCGAACATACAAGGAGAGAGCGAGAGAAAGAGAGCTCAGATTGAAGAAATAAACCTTTTCCGAGGGGGTTGGGGTGAGGGGGCAGGACGATGAGATAGAGCGATGAAATGAACTGAAAGAGGTGTATAAATTGAGAAAGGATAATAACGAGGGACAATGATAAAAGTCGCGACACTATAAAACTATTGGCCATAATCTAGACTGGAATCTAATCTAGAAAGAGCGACTGAATAATAAAAACCATACTAACATTTATATTATAATAATGTATAAGAATTCTCAGACGTCAGAGAGCAGCCCCATGGTATTCTATTGTGGACAGAATCTGGGCCACTGGACCACGGCACAGTGTGGTGTTCTCTGATATGACAGATACCTCCGCCCAGTGGACCACAGTGTGGTGTTCTCTGATATGACAGATGCCTCCCCCCAGCACGCGTCTGTCTGGAGCAGTAGTTCTAGATCCGGTCTGTAGCCGTGGGCGATTAGACGATTATTATTATTGCTTCCTAGTTATACCAGATTTCACAGTCACTGTTCCGAGTGCAAGTAGACAGGATCTAGGCCTACATCAACAACAACAACAAACCTACCTATTCAGGCGGGATTACCCGGTCTTCTTTATATATTTCTCTTGCAGGATGGATAGAAAGAAATTTCTTGACTAAAGCCTAACAACTTTTATTTACGTAACTGGAGCAGGTTTCTGCTGACCCTCACTACCCCCCCCCCCACTACACCACCACACCACCCACGCAGCAGAAGTGCATGTAAGGCCAACGCACTTTGAGAGAATGTTCCAGTAGCCTGGGGTCGGGCAGTGACCTTTTCTATTGCTTACTGGGAACTCTCAACACCAAATCGACTTCCTTAGTTCATTCAACAAAAAGTTTGCTGTATAGCTTTAAGTTTGAGCTGCTGGGGCCCAACTTGGAAAATGACACAAAACAAAGTACCTGGACACGGCCGATATTTCATAGAGTGGTTTGAGCAAATATTTATCAAATCTGCTTCTTGTACTATTGACTATGACAATGGACAAAGAAATGAAGAACCGATTCGAGAGGTCATGCACGGTCGCGGGAAATAAGAGGAGATATGATTTGAAACGAATACAAGCCAGGGTTGAGAAAATACAAACACAAAATCAGCCCGAACTCATCATCATTATCATCCTCATCGACGATAAGAAAAACAACAACAGAATCGCCAATATAAAAAACACAGGCAGCAAAGAATGTTTTGAGAAACGGCTGGCAGACCTATATCGGTAACAGCTTGCAGTCAAGAACATGCATGGACAGTTTTTAAAGCACAGAACTCATGAAAAATAAAAAAAAAGAAAGCTGGAATCAGAGACAGCATTTATAATAGATGAAAAATATCGAGAGAGTGAGAAAGAGTGCAAAAAAGTGGGGGGGGGGGACAGATTAGGAGTAAATAAAAAAAAAGAAAGTCTTTTTGTAAGCCAGCCTCTCAGAAAAATCTAAACCACTGCACAGATCCAAGAAAAACACATTAACTACCATCAAGGACATTAAAACCTCCCAAAAATAGATCTAATCTAGTCTAAGAGAAAGATCATTATGTCTTTAACAGTCAGCTTTCGTCTCATTCCCAGTGATTATTGACACAATTCACCACTGGTTCAGACGCAACACGTTCAAATCTCCACTGACTTAAGATTTGAGGTCTACCGGTTTTCCGGAGAGTGAGAGAAAGACAGAAAGGCAGAGACAAGAGAACTGTGTGTGAGAGAGAGAGGCATAGGAAAGAACGAGTGAGTGAGTGAGACAGATGAGAGAGAAAGAGAGAGAAAGACAGACAGGCAGAGACAAGAGAACTGTGTGTGTGAGAGAGAGGCATAGAAAAGAAAGAGAGAGAAAGACAGACAGACAGACGCAGAGACAGAGAGGGTATTATAGTGTTGAGTCCCCTAAGCTTTCTTTAGGCTGTGCTTCTACTGTAGAGACAGTATTAAATTTTACAAGAAAGTTTCGTCCATAAGGTTAGGCATGGCTTGGCCGCATTAAATTTACACAATCGCTGATCACGTAGGCAGGTAAACTTGGTAGAGGAAATTTCAAGGGGAGCGATGTGTAATTTTCTACGCTGAGAAATTATTTGGACAGATAGATTGATCGATAGATAAATCGATAGAAAGACATACATGAAAATAGACAGATATATAGGTAAGTAGGCGAGTACCTATGGACAACTAGATAGATAGAGAGACAGAGAATAGGAGAGAGAGAGAGACAGAGAGTAGGAGAGACAGAGAGACAGAGAATAGGAGAGAGAGAGACAGGTGTCGGGTGCGAGTTTGAGCAAGCGATCTACTTTAGTCAGATAACTGTATCCCCAAATATTTACTTCTTTATTGACACTAGATTCCGAGGCCTTCAGTCTAGCCTTGCTATACAAACATTATATAGAAATCATAAGGCTCTGTGACCTTCATTTAAATTACACCTGAAATAAAGAGAAAATTTCACTAAGTATTAAACTAACCACTCTGTTTGAAAGGAGTTTTATAATAGTAAGCTTCACAAGGTCTCATAATACAAGACTTGAAAACCTAATTGAATAACCTTGTTAAAATGTGATTTTTTTTTCCGGTAATATTTCCGTGCAGTTCAATCCACATATTTCGACGCCCATGGGAACAAAGTTTCACTTCGACTTATCAGTGCATTTTATAAGAGAGCAGTAACACCAGAGGTTGACTGCGAATAAAATTCGCATTACAGAAGTATTGGAATAATCCATGTTCGATTTATCTAGCTAGACTGGACAATATCGATAGGTATATGAGGTTAGTGAAGACAAAAGTCCGAGTTGCGGCTTGTTCACTCTGACAGCCAAACAATCGTATGTAATTACATCATACTCAAAATAGTTTCCAGCTACCTTGACCTCCAGAGTGCGGAGCGAAGGTCTCAAGGTCAAGGATCTCGTTTGGTTTGACGAAAGGACCTCGACTCTGTCAAACTAATTTAATTTACTCGGCAGGGAAAACTTACAATATGTAAAGAGTTTATTTCTGACTGGCTTCCTATTCCGACACAGGAAAACCTACCTGCTAACCTATGTGGCAGTGCTTGAATTGGTTTCGATTTTCCAATGTAAGGAGATATTAATTTTATTATTCGTACATCCAGACAGCGAACCCCTGGTTTGAGTCCAGGGAGCTACACATGTCAGGTTTGTCTGCGGTTAAGAAGAAAAGTCTCGAGTTCTGAGTGAAGGAGTCTGATGTCACTATTTTAGCCTTCAAAACCGTTGCTGCTTTGAGCAGGATATTTTTTCTAACTTTTGAAACGCCAAATAATTTCTCAAAAGTTTCAATACTTAATACAAAGATATTAAAACTATAATTGTTGATTTAAAATACAGAGGAAAGAAAAAAGAAAAGGCAAACCTAAAAAAAAACGTTCTCTACAAAAAATGTCCGACTTCGGACAGATTCGTCCAGATACGTCTCGCGAACACTAGAAATGATCCGGATGTCAAGACATATTATTTCAGACAACGCTTATTCAATTTGGATTGAGTTCCTTTTTTCTTCATAATTTATTTTCGATCAAAATAAAGTCATACTCCTTATTAATATTCTAATGACTTTGTCGATTTTGAACGTTTGAAAACTAAGAAAAATGCACTGACAAATTCAAAATATCAACAGCTTGTATGTAATGAGGACATTGCGATATCAAGCTGATCTGTGATGATTGCGAGAGTTAATGGCGGCAGTGCTTGTCGGAAATGGGGATTGAGAGATTGACAGAGTGTCGTGAAAATTGACACGAACATTTCATCGCCAGGAGAGATAGCTAGATGGCTTGGAGATCGTGCTCACTTTGTTGCGTTCTGTTCATAACAAAATTATTCTGAAAATTATCTTTCATCCATGGCTAATGTTCCTCACCAAGTTTTCCCAAGAATTTATCTATCTAGTCTTTTATAAACGTTAACTATTTAACGATTGTTTAAGAAAGACTTTCGGCGAAGTAGTCACAAAGGTTTCCAAAACAATGATTTTATAGTTATTGAGCCATTTATTCTGTTTATGGCGTTATGCTCACGAGCCTTTATGGTACTCATCCATCACGATTAGTCCTCATTTTCAAATAGTCTGTATCATCAGCAAAGAGAAGCTGAACACATGAGAGTCTCCCCACCACCCCCAACCCCGGATGATAAAGTTAATTAAACTCGACACTGAAACACCAGTTTCAATCATAGAAAACATTACCACCTCTCTCCAATCTTTCAAAACCCAAAGGCAGAACAGAAAGGAAAAAAATCGATGACGAGCAGAATAAATCTAGATAAAATGTCTTCTTCTTCTAGTGATTAAAGCACTCGAGACAGACAAGTCAGCCCTAGGACAACGAGACATCTCTGCCGACTAGATGTAGCACCGCCGCGTCACTGAATACCCAGCTAATGAGAGTTAATTTCCTGCTATAGCTGCAGATGTCAACTGAGCGAGATAAGCGTGGACTGAGCGAGATAAGTGTGAGTACGCTCACCTGTACCCGACCTCTCCCCTACGCTCACCTGTTCCCGACCTCTCCCCCATCACTGTCTAACTGATGCCTGTCATAACCGACTCAGGGAAAAACATCGCACGTAATGTCGAGAGAGCCACAAGAAACTGGAAATAGAAACAACCAGCAAGGACGAAATTCTCACACATACCACTAAGGTTGTATTAATATAGAAACCATCAACAATAACAAAAATCTAACACATTCAAATTTGGAATGAGAAAACAGCACAAATTTATCGTTCTTGACCTCAAGCAATTGGCTTTAAAGAGAAAGTTTGCAAACAGAAACGATAATTTGCGCTCTAATCGCATTCCTAATAATAAGACGATGATAATAATAAACAATATAGAGAACAACAACAGCAATAAGTCACACGCCAGACGACCTTATGGTCCCTAAGTAAGTCACACGCCAGACGACCTTAGGGTCCCTAACTAAGTCACACGCCAGACGACCTTATGGTCCCTAACTGAGTCACACGCCAGACGACCTTATGGTTTCTAACTATCTAAGTCACACGCCAGACGACCTTATGGTTCCTAACTAACTAAGTCACACGCCAGACGACTTTATGGTTCCTAACTAAGTCACACGCCAGACGACCTTATGGTTTCTAACTATCTAAGCTAAGTCACACGCCAGACGACCTTATGGTTTCTAACTATCTAAGTCACACGCCAGACGACCTTATGGTTCCTAACTAACTAAATCACACGCCAGACGACCTTATGGTCCCTAACTAAGTCACACGCCAGACGACCTTATGGTAAGACAACAACGTGTAAAATTTCTTGCGACCTGTATAAATAAATCGGATGTCGGGATGTGATAAAAAAAACTTTTAAAAGTACATGTAGATTAATTTTTCCTTCTTCTTATTTTTTAATCCAAAGGAAGATCTTATCCCATCCAACAAAAGTTCCAGAATTTCATCAACATTTGGAAGCTGGTGCTACATCCGACTCATTTGGACTGTTTGCGAGTCACGTCAGTTTTGTTCTGGGATGTTTGTGTAAACCGTCAGGCATGGTTTGGAAAGTCTACGCTATCATGGACAGTAAGCCACTGGCTGTCTGGTTTGAATGTTCTACATATGCTATTATGGACAGTAAGCCACTAGCTTTCTGGTTTGGATGTTCGACATATGCTA
>BMAT01006191.1:20249-31677 GCA_019649035.1 Elysia marginata
GTAGTAGTAGTAGTGGTAGTGGTAGTAGCTGTAGTAGTAGTAAGAGGAGGAGGAGGAGGAGTAGGAGGCCTAACATTAAAAATAGTAGATGTAGTAGTAGTAGTAGCAGTAGTAGTAGTAGTAGTAGTAGTAGTAGTAGTAGTAGTAGTAGTAGTCGTAGTAGTATTAGTGTAGTAGTAGTAGTAGTAGTAGTAGTAGTAGTAGTAGTATTAGTGTAGTAGTAGTAGTAGTAGTCAATGAATTGAAAGCGTTTAATTTGGAGGGTCACCACTCCCCTAACCAGCAAATGAGTGGATTAAGTGCTATATAAAAACCCGCCTTTTTATTGCGTTAACTAGATTTTTTAAAATATTTTTATTTCTTTTTAAATAGCACAGGCCGATATTTTTAAAAAGTTATATATTTTCTACTCGTCGTCTTCATCGAAAAAAATTACCTGTCATGAAAAGTAATATTACCGAGCTAATTTATTGCCTGTGTCTTAGGCCATCTTTAAATTCTTCGTTTTTAAATAACAAATAATTTAAAGGTAGTGTTTTTGAACTTATTAAAAGTGTTTAACCTACTCATGGCAAAGGTATTCCCATATTGCATAAGCGAGTCATATTGTTTAATTTTATTATTGGTGTGATAATTTCTTTGGTAGATAATTTTAACTATGACGCCTTGGCTCAAAATCGTTGTTAGATATTTAGTGGTACTGAAGTAATTAAAAACTAGAAAGTACCTATGAAATTTCGTACTTTAAGACTTTTTTGCATGCATTTCCAAAAACATTTATTTTTTTTTTGGCATGTAATTTGGAAACGTTTCACTTCAACCCAATGTCAACGTGAACAATTTTGAACATTGTTTGTAATTAAGATTTTATTTTCATTTGCATCAGAAAAAATAAGAACGTTTTTTTTTTATATTCTAAAACATTACAAAACTTACATAAACATGGAATAATATTATGTATATGATGTCACAATTTAAGTAAACTATCCTATTTAACAATAAAAAAAACATTCTTGTTTCACCAATCGTATTCTATACTGTAAGATGACAAAGTGATAAAGTTGATGTCATTGCATTCTGTTTAAAAAAGTAGAAGTAAAGAAAAGTGGACATTTTTCAGTATTTGCATAACTGTCAACCACTTGAACATCCAAAAGTACTTGTAAATTGCAATGGCTGTTTTTTCCTATCTAGATGGCTGAAGAAAACACATATAACATAAGTAACTAGAAACTTTTTTTCTTAAAATAAAATGACTACCTGCAATGTAATTTGATTCTTGAAAAAGCTAAAACTTCTTGAACTTTACTTAGGTCATCCTTGTTTGTAGGTTAAAAAGTGTACTAGTGGCATTTCTATAATAGAACGTATGTTTTGAAAAAAGAATTGCTTTTATTAACTTTTGGTGCAGATGCATAGAAAAACGTTGCTGTGTTTTGTTTTTTTTTTTTTTGCCAAACAGCGTATATGAAACCTGTACAGAAAACCAAGTAGCTGTTTTTATACTTCTGGACATTGTGACGCAAAAATGCATGTGTGACGCTTCTATAGTTAAAAACACAATACTATCTGGCCATGTCATTTGCTTAAACAGTCAATACAACTTCTTGTTGCAAATGATATGTATCAACAGGTATTAGTTTGATGACTTCCTTTTCACCCTGAATTCCCCTCTCTCTCTCTACCTCTCTTTCACTCTCTGATATATTCTTGATTGATTAGCAGCAATAAAAAAAACTCGTTTAGATATGAATGCGTGTTCAATATCAAGCACTAGACCTTTTTATCGATAATCATTTTTGCTTTCTCTCTGAATTTATATTTAAATTTCATTATTCTCTTTAAAATATGGCTAGGCCTTCAAAGCTATTATTATTTTTTTTCTATTTCACTAAAATTCGACCGACCACAAAAAAAACAAGATAATCCAGACGGAACTCTAGAACATGAATTCCACTGGAATCTAATTAAAGGCAGAGAAAATTAAAAATGATACAAGAGTTACAACATTTCTCTGCCATGAACGCATAACATAAAGCCGCGCCAGATTGTTAGACCTATTTATCGTCACAAGCTATACCTCTCTCCTTCATTTAGGCCTACTAGCCCGCGGGCATACAGAAGATCATCTACACCAGCACTTGTATCTGGAGTCCGCTCACAAAGGTGCTTTCTAACTGCAGAACACATGGAGGCTTAGGCATACGCAACGGATACCTGGCGTAGTTTGCGTGAAGGACAATGTCAAGTTGAGAAAGTTCCCTCGCCAATGAACTCAGCTAGCTCAATGTTTGGTTGCTCCACCAGGACTAAGACTAGTTTCTTGTGTATTTTTACTAGATTCTAAGATGTTTCGTCTCTAACTATGTTGTCTTTATTGGTCAACGCGTAACATTAAGCTCAATGGTCGTTTCACAAAACGCACAAGTGAAGTGCTGTTTCTGAACGGAAGACTTTGTAAATATTATATCCTTATATCACATGAACCCTTCACATGGGCTCTGAATCGTTTAAAAACAAAAACAAATTGGATCACGGCCCTTTAGAAGTTGTTTCAGACGTGTATGCTGTACGGAACATTCTGAAACGGCTGTGGCTTGATGATCCGTTTTCGCTTTCATGTGATGCGTTCCCATAATAATAAAATGGGCAAAACTTTTATCAAAGTGTCCGTTCTAAAGACGGTACGCAATCTAGCGCGTCAAGTGAATCGGGCTGAACCAATCTTTGTCACCGATACTAATCCTCAGTATAGCATAGGCCTCATGTTGAAGAACTAGTAGCTAAACAAGCCAGGCCCCAAAAGTCACTGTTGGTATCCATTGATTGTCTATTATGAATAAAACGAAAATTTTAGTATCGTCTTAAAAAAATAGCATTCCATCTTCTCCTTTGGGTAGCTCGATATTATACAAAATGTTCTTAAGTTGGGTTTAAAAAGTAAAACGCCTGATTTGTTCTTTGTGTATAAAAAAAAAATTCATGCAAAAGTTTGTTGAATTTTGCCGCGCACCAATGATAATATATACTTGAGTCTTCACTGTAATAATTGGTTAATAATTGGTTAACATAATTCAAAAAGGCTTCTTTTTATATATGATACAACAAACTGCGCCAGAATAATCTTTATAAAAACATAAAATCCCAGTTGCAAGTTATTTTATCTTGCAGTATGAAGCGTTTTCTATGATTTAAAAATGCTCTTGGAGATAATCTCAAAGTCAGTGAACAACAATGCATTAAAAAAAAATCATGATTGTAATTTTATTAGGTCAGAATTACTATTGTTAATTATGTCTCTTTTATCATTATTATTTATTTATTGAAAAGCGCCGTCGAGCATTCTTTTTATGTATTTTATGCGCCATTGTTACAAATTTGTTATAATAATGTCAAATAGCGACAGTAATAATGCTAATATTAATATTTATAACCTTTTTATTATTTGTAAAAATAAAATTGACAATAAGAACAATAGTAATAATTACAACGATATCAATGTTAATGAGAAGGAAAGAGCTAAAGCCGAATTTAGAGACCAAAAAAGCTTTAGAAACTACACAATGAAAAAATGTGAAATTTTGACTTTACCCTTAACATGAAACGTAATGTTGCATTTTCATTCGAATCAATTATGTAAAAAGAAAACCTTTTTTTTAACCCTCTGGGTCGACCAACATCATTTGTTGCTAACATGCTGTTTTTACTATAATTATTTAGTTGTAACTTCAGGAAAAAGCGTAAACAGAAGTTAACGCGGTTAGAAGTATGATGTTTTAAATAATAAAAAAAATAACTTTAGACTTAAAACAGAATTTGCTAACAAATCTGTCGTATGAAGTTCTCATGTACAGTTTAGGAATTTAGATTTAGATAATATTTAACAGTAGATTGAACATGCCAAGCAAAATTGAAAGAGAAAGCAGAACCAAAAGTGTTGTGAAAACAATATGTCTAAGACAGTAATAAGATTAAGATAATTGTACGATGGATCTAGATAGGTTTAGAGAACCGGTGGCTGGAGATTGAGATCTAGAATCTGAGAGAAATGACGATGTCATAGATAATGTCGTTGATGTAGGTTTGGAATCAGGGAGAAATGAAGCAATGGGTTAACACTTTAGTCTGTGTTTGTGTATCATGCCGGGTACTTCTTTACAAGACCATTACAAACATTGAAATCATCTGCAATATTACCGACAAGGCCTGTTCAATAAATTTTTGTATTTTGGCTCTATTTAAGAAACTAAACATGCCATCTCCCATAAATATTGAACCAAAGTAGCTTTATAGTGTTAGTTTTCACCAAAGTAATCCCCCCTGGCCAAGTATTTCTGCAATTGACGCAGTCTTCTGTCAAATCAAATCTTAAAGGTCACTTCACCCAGCTCTTGTGAAGCGATATCTATGTTGCTAAACAATATCTTCCTCTAAGGTTAAAGATTTTCTGAGGAAATAGAGACTCAGACAAAAGAAATATCCTAGCTTCTCTCAGATAAGGTGAAAATCGAGGTTAATCAAATTATTGTCACAAAAGCCAAACCTGTTTTTACCACCCCGACTATGCGCGCAAGGCTTGTGTCGTGATGAAAATCCACACTCATCCTCGTCATTCTTTTCCAAATACCAGGCCCCAGTTTGTCTCGAATCGATATAAAGTTTTTAGATTTTTTCATATTAGTACCTGCAGGTAAACTTTAGGCAGAAAAGGCCCTTCTAAAAAGACCGGCTCTGTGGCCTTGCGGTAAAGACACTCACTCGGAGATCGGGAGGTACGGGTTCGATCCCCGGCCGAGTCAAACCAAGAGCTTTAAAATTGGTATTAGTCGCTGACCCGCTTGGTGTCTAACATTATGGATTTAGTGTTAAGTCTGGTCGGCCCCGTGTCAGGATAACGTGACTGGGTGTGGTGTACGCAAGCGCTCCTTACACCACAGTATGGCAGCACGCTTTCAATTGTCCCAAGCGCTGTCTCTGATATAACCTTGTAGTTGAAAAGAGACGTTAAAATTCAAACGACCAAACTAAACCTTCTAATAAGAATCATCATCATGCAAATGACTTCAAGTACACATTGTTTTGACGCATTAGCTTGGCAATGTTCTACTGGTCGCATAAACAATATCTGAACGAACATTTTTGCCTCATCTTCAGTAAATATCTAGTCTAACCATAGTTACCAGATATCTACAAGTTTCCCGTCCCTCTTCCTGTCCTCTCCAAATCACGAAGAAAATGATTCTCTCAAATTTGCAACATCAATTTTGTGCGAAAAAGTCTGGTCATGTAGAGTGAACATATATATAATATGACATAATAGTCGTTCGTTTCAATGACTAGGTTTTTTTTAATGTCATAAATATTTTTTTTTGGAACAGGACTCGTAAATGCCTCTCTACCTCTATATGTTTCCAGAAAAAGGACAAGATTCCCCATTACTTTTACCTCATGGAGGTTTCCGTGAATTTTTTTTGTTTTGTACAGATAATTGTCCCAAAGAAAATGCATTACTATTGATAAAGACAGACAAAACAATTGCCCGCATTCTGAGTACAACCTCAATATAATGGCGGAAAAAAGATAACTTTAACACAATGGAGCATAAAAACATACATTACGGGTTCAGAGAAAAGTTTATAACGTAAACTTTACAACATTCTTTACAAAAAGGCACAGCATTACAACAAAAAAACATATCATTGTTGAATGTAAGTTATTTAGATTGAATCTGATGGAGTTTTCAAGTGAAAATCGTCTTCACATAAACAAAACCCAAAAAACCCAGCGATGGATACGAGCAATGTGTATGTAATAATGTAACGGGAAATCGTACAATAGTGAAATACAATGAGGGACACGAAAATATCCTCATGTAGTTTTTAACAAAAGATCGAAAACGACTCCGTTGTCAATACAACAAACTTAATATGAAAATTGGTTTGCGCTCATCCTCATTCGTACTTATTAAGTCTCATCAAAAGTGATGGGAAGTTTCTATTTGATTTAAACATCATGATATGAATATGCATATTCTTTATTTAATCAGGTCTTGAATCAGATGAAGAGAGATATGACTGTTAACCAATCCGCGTATGAGCTTTTATCATTCAGACCCAAAGAGTATAATCATTAACCACTCTATCTTTTTTCATTCAGACCCACACAGTCCAAACATTGGCGAGATAAGGGTATCGTCTTAAAAGAGATTTACGTATACCCGAGATACACAGCATCATATTTCGAGGCGATTCTTGTTTACACGTTGTTATCGCAAGGGAAAAAATAAAAATTCCTACGCTTGAGATTAGCGGAAGTGAACAAGCGAGCAGGGTCCTTATTTTAGGCGCGCTTTCCACTGCTTTCCTAGTTGTCTAGATACCCATCAAGCGCTAGATTAGCACAGAAAGGAGTTAATCCAGTGCTGCTCGACTGGGAACCTCTCGGACAGCGGCCAACCGCGCTACCGATTGCACCACCACTCACCCTATCCCAGGCGAAAGCAGGCGAAATATTGTCATGTTTTATTGTTATGGCCACATTTCTTAGATAGGTTTTGTTACGAGATAGGCTTTCTTGGATGAGCTGGCTACTGTTGACACTTGAATGAACTTATCGAATTTTCTTTTCTTATGTCTTGATTCCAAGCCGTGCCCTGGCCAATTGGTCTAAATAGATACATCGATAGAAAAAACTCCAGTTCCACGAGATCTCACCAACACTATATGAAGATTATCGAAAGATACTCATGATGTTTTATTGCCGTGTCACTTAAATTATATTAATCAGAGTATTCTTTTTCCTCTAGTTGGTTAAATTTCATTGCTTATCCGCGAGGTTTATGCAGGTAGCACTAGAAGATCGGTGCTGGTTCTGCTGGGTTCCGTGGAGTTTCTGGCTTGTAGGTGTTGGGTCGGAATTAAGTTTGAAAAAAAAAACACCTCACAATATATCCAACCACATCAAACAAAACTCGTTTATTTTGTCTACATAAAGCTTTCTCTTGTTCCTGGCACATCTGTGCTTGACTTTACGAACCCCACTTCTGTTCGGAAAAAAGGGAGAATCCCTTCTTTATCAGATTCTTCATTATCTACATGAACTTCTGTTTCCTGATGCCACGTCCATTCAACAAATAACTGAAAACTGTCTGTTGAAGTATTCATTGATTTATAAACAAGCCAGGTTGCCTCTTGTATCCTTGAGAGATCTCCCGCTTCAAATCTTCCTGCGGTATCTTATTAGTCCTATTGATTGACAACGAGGAATTCCAAACGTCTTGAGTATGAAGATGGAAATAAAGCAAAAACAACAAGCCAATCCAGTGAATTTGTTCTACGCTAAAGACGCAATGCCTGCCATGTCCGATATATCTTCCAAACCATCAGACATATCATCCCCGTCCTCCCTACAACTGCTGCCGTCCAAGCTGTCCTGGTGGTGCATGCCGGGTAACCTGCCCGAACCGCCGGAAGTGACAGATGCCGCATTTCCGGATCCGCCGTGCTGTGTTGACGTCACATTGGGCGCCATGATAGGTTTAAGCTGTCCGTCAACTTTGTCTTTAACAAGCTTGGTGCCCTTGACCCGCTTCCACTTCATACGTCTGTTCTGGAACCAGACTTTGACCTGGGGAAGAGAGACACTATTAGTACGGAAATCGACAAGCTAGAAGACTGCATTAAGTGAGTTTTGGTTTAGTATCTAGGTCTGTTGGTAGATACTCGGTTTTCGGAACAGGGCTTTGAGATTCAGTCCTTGAGGAAGGCTATTTACATACATTTCTTCGCCTCTCTCTCAGGCTTACAACGAATGCCCGGCTCAGGGCAGTGAAAGATCTTGTCGGTGTGCTAGAGTTATGCGCGTCAAACGCTGTTCCTCTATGAATTCAGAAGATGTTTTCGTTAGCCTGTCGAGTGACCAACATAAAGCGCTGAGAACATTGTAGTGGATTAGGCATTATATAAAAACGGTCGATTTTGTTCTCTGTCTTGAAATAGATGCAATATTAATCTAAGCGTGCAGTTATGGCCGTTTGACAAAATAGCAAGTGCACTAATTGGTTATAGACACTAATAGAAAGGTGTTTTAGTGGCTAGACACAATGTAGAAATAGAAGCAAGGCTTTTCTTGTCTATGGCTATGAGCTATAATTTTTATTGTACTTGTTGTTTTATGTTATTCTCGTGTAATTGTTTTCGTTTATTTTCAACCTTACGAAACATTCCGTAGGAAAGAAGAGATTGGAGTACCATTATCACATGAATAACTAGAACTGCTGAAAGCGCCAGGCCGGGCTACATTGCTAGCATAAGACTTTAAGTCTTTTAAGTCAGTGTTTGTTGTTGCTAACTAAGAGTTTGACCCACTTTTCTCTTCCTGGTAATATCTATTTTTTGCCTTTCGTTTATTACTTTTTACTGTATTAAATTTGCATAGAGAATACGACGGATAGATAGATCGATAGACAGACAGCAGAACCAAAAACAATAACAGAGGCATAGTATGATGATAAATTTAGCGTATTCCAACCTTTAAACTTACAACTTTTATCAATAACTGAAGGCCATTGGCCCATATTGCAAAAACAGATTCAGAATTTGATATCCGTAAGGACTTTCCTTACGAAGCAAATATAAAATCGAAAGAAGTGACTTAAGTTGTGCATGACATCAAAATCATGAAGTATGAAAATTTAAAAAAAAATTCTTTTTAAGCGTTACGGTAGTAGAAAGAAAAATTGCGGAATAACCATCAAGTTTATAATATCAACAATGATTTCAACATTAGTGAAAATGGCTTAATATCACGTCATGTTTATAAATAAAGTGAACGTTTTGGTTTAAGTTTTGATCTTCTGTGTCCCCACCTGTCTCTCTGTGAGGTCCAGGGCGACTGCCAACTCGTAACGGCGAAGTCTTGTGAGGTAGTTGTGCAGCGAGAACTCTTTTTCCAGTTCTTGTATCTGGTGTTTTGTGAACGCCGTACGTTCTTTCCGCGGTTTCACGCTCAGATCCAGTTTGTACGGGTCTGGCGAGTCTGGTGGAGAAAGGGGAAATGTTGTGAGATTTATAATTGGCAATGTCATTATTTTACAGGCAAGACACTGCCCAGGCCTGGATCACACATTGGCGCGACAAGATATGATGATGATGACAGGCAAGACATAAAAGTGCAGCAGAAAAAAGGATCTACACGTATGTTGTGATATTATGATTTAATGTCCTCATTTAATTTAACTTACAATACATCAAAATACATCAGTAGTTTTTGCGGTCTTTTTATCTTTTTTTTATAGATACGAATATATGTGAGGCAAATGAGGACTTTCAATCTAGTTTGTCAATCCATGTAGACCTTCAGGGCTTCCAAGGCAGTTTAAAAAATGGTTATAAAGATTAAGCAAATATCGATCAATCACACCTTAGCTTCTAATTGGAATTTTTAAAAACTGTATCTGCATTATTTTTGGAAATATTTTTTTCATATGCCCTTCCCAAAAAAAAAAATCGGTTTAAGACTGCAAATCCCAGCCGCCTCATATTTTTTAAGACGTAATCTACATGTATTGAAAAGAATAATAGAAGCCACAGATTACGCAACCGTTCTGAAAACTTTGTGTTGACTATACAGAGCAACCTGTACAGTCTTCAAGATTGACAAACATGTCAAATACACGGCAGTTTTGACCTGAACATGGTCTACATCTCTGTGTCGCAAAATATTATTTCTGTTGTACAAATTTTGTGGCCGAAAAATGGGTGTAATCATTACTCTTTTTTCCACAAATTTTTTAATCAACAGATGTTCAAAATAATCTTGATGTACATATGTGTGGTGTTACAAATATGTGCAATACTCGTAAAGATTGGGTCACTCAAATATGAATGAGAGGTGACTGTGAGGAGGAGGTAGAAACTGAAAGAATGAAAAGAGAGGACGATTGTTCTAACCGCACTATCTTTATTTCGTGCTTCTTGACTTCAAATTTAGATGAAAAGAAATATACGAAAACGATGCTGTTACGTGATTAGAAAAAAAAATTCGTAAGTAATGGAGATAGCTAGATAGGAGAAGAGGTAAAATTGGTATCATGTCAATTGATACTGGATTAAAATGTATCACAACGAAAACGAGAATTAAAAAACTAAAGAAAAGTAGGGAAAGAACAGATTGAGGAGAGGTCATTCTATGTTTTACATAGACTTTCCATCTCATGCTGAGAGTTTGACATGGGAAAGGGATGAGAGGAACCATGGACATAGGAAGAGGGACAGGGTAGAGAGAGACAGAGGGAGAGAGAGACACAGAGACACAGTGAGAGAGAGACACACACACACAGACACAGAGAGAGAGACAGAGATAGGGTGAGAGAGACAGAGACAGGGTGAGAGAGAGACAGGTGAGAGAGAGACAGAGAGAGACAGAGAGACACACAGAGAGGGAGAGGTGAGTAATGTTTTTCAGATACATTTAAATAGCCTGGTATGTTAGCTTCATCAAAATGAAAGCGCAGAGCGCACAGGCAGAAAAACAATTAAACTTACTTAGGTTGTATTACAAAAAACTATTGAAATGTTAAAATGTTGATGACTATAATGTGGTTTATTTTCCCCTTTCGTAAACCGGTTATTTAGCTAATAATAATAATAATAATAATCATAATAGTAATAATAATAATTATAATAATGATAATAAAAATAATAATAATAATAATAATAATAATAATAATAATAATAATAATAATAATAATAATAATAATAATAATAAAAATTTTGGAATAAAAAGGGAAATTTTACAATAGATAAGTATGTGAAACTTAAAGAGCAGCGATTGAAATTTATCCCCTTTTATCGATCTTCCCTTCGCTGAGAGCTCTGGCTGATTGAAGGACAAGCAGACGCTATTTTCAATGGTAACACAGAAGGAGCAAGTGAGGGGAAAACTTGTCGTGTCGTAATCCTTAATCGGAAACCCAAGGAGTATCATAGAGCTATATCACCGGAGCCAAAACAATAATGGTGTAAATAGAGAAGAGACAGTGTTTATTCCCAAAATTAAGGAGACAGCAGTATATTCTGGGCTTATATTAGAAATGCGTCGTAGGCAGTTCGCTTTCGGCAGCCTTATACAACAGCAAGACTCAAAGCGCAGTGTCAAAACATTAAGAAACTAAGGATTTTGCCTGCTATCACCAGTCCTTACGTATGTCCAACTAAATCATGTCACGATTTCAAGAGCTCAAAGTCTCAGAGTGTTAGACTGTCATGTGTCGCCCTGAATCAGATAGCTACGATCGGGTGATGGCATGCCACGTTAGTCTATCACGCAGTTTTATTTCCAACAGGCAGAGGTGGATGTTATTATTGTCCTAATACAGTTTGTAGTTTTTGTTCACACATACTTACCACCGCAATAATAATAATAATAA
>BMAT01006195.1:0-13317 GCA_019649035.1 Elysia marginata
TCATCTTCAAAAGATTTTAACTATGACTTAAATGCTGCAAAATCTTGAAACATCAATATTTCAAATATACGTGTTTTCCAACCATTGTAAGGAAGATACGATCAAATGTAGAGCTTTGTAAACCTAAAGGAATGTAAAGGCTTTGTGTATGTAAGTTTAGAACAGTCTACACTAAACTCTTACACATTCCAGTCATCTTCAGGAAACATTAACTATGACTTTAATGCAGTTCTATCTTGAAACATATATGTTTCAAAAATACTTGTTTTCCAACCTTTGTAAGGAAGATGCGATCGAATGTACACACTAGTAAACATTAAAGGATTGTAAAGGCTTTTTCTATGTGCGTTAAGCACAGTGTTAACTACACACTTACACATTCCAGTCATCTTCAGCAAACATCAACTATCACTTAAATGCTGTACAGTCTTTAAACATCTTTATTAAAAAAATACTTGTTTTGCAATCTTTGTAAGGAAGATACGATCGAATGTAGACCCTAGTTAACTTAAAGGATTGTAAAAGTTTTTTGTATGTGTGTGAAGGATAATGTACATTTTACACCTGCACATTCCAGTCATCTTCAAAAGATTTTAAATATGACTTAAATGCAGTATATCTTGAAATATCTACATTTCAATTATACTTGTTTTCGAACCTTTGTAAGTAAGATACGATTGAATGTAGACACTAGTAAACATTAAAGGATTATGAAGGCTTTTTAAATGTTGGTTAAGGACAGTGTAAACTACACACTTACACATTCCAGTCATCTTCATGAAAGAAAAACTATGACTTAAATGCCCTACAATCTTGAAACATCTACTTTGAAATATACTTGTTTTCCAACCTTTCTAACGAAGATACGATCGAATGTAGACACTAGTAAACTTAAGGGAATATAAATACTTTTTGTATGTGAGTTATGGATAGAGTACACTACGGACCTGCACATTCCAGTCATCTTCAAAAGAAATTAACTGTGACTTTAATGCAGTACAATATTGAAAGATCTACATTTCAAATATACGTGTTTTCCAACCTTTGTAAGGAAGATACGATCGAATGTCCACTTTAGTAAACATTAAAGGATTGTAAAGGCTTTTTGTATGTGCGTTAAGGACAGGGTAAACTACACACTTACACATTCCAATCATCTTCAGGAAACATTAATTATGACTTAAATGATGTACAATTTTAAAACATCTATATTTCAAATATACTTGTTTTGCAACCTTTGTAAGGAAGATACGATCAAATGAAGACCTTAGTAAACTGAAAGAATTTTAAAGGCTTTTTGTGTGTAAGTTTTGAACAGTCTACACTACACTCTTACACATTTCAGTCATCTTCACGAAACATTAACTATGACTTTGATGAAGGATAATCTTGAAACATCTACATTTTAAATATACGTGTTTTTCAACCTTTGTAAGGAAGATACGATCAAATGTAGACCTTAGTAAACTTAAACGAATGTAAAGGCTTTTTTTATATAAGTCAAGAAGAGTGTACACTACACACTCACACATTCCAATCAGCTTGAAAAGGTTTTAACTATGAATTTAATGCAGTACAATATTGAAATATCTACGTTTCAAATATACTTGTTTTCCAACCTTTGTAAGGAAGATACAATCAAATGTAGACCTTAGTAAACTTAAATGATTGTAAACGCTTCTTGTATTTAAGTTAAGGACAGTGTACACTACACACTTACACATTCCAGTAGTCTGAAGGAAATATTAACTATGACTTAAATAATGTACAATTTTAAAACATCTATATTTCAAATATACTTGTTTTGCAACCTTCGTAAGGAAGATACGATCAAATGTAGACCCGTGTAATTTGAAAGAATTTTTAAGGCTTTTTGTGTGTAAGTTTGGAAAAGTCTACACTACACTCTAACACATCCCATTCATCTTCAGAAAACATTGATTATGACTTTAATGCAGGACAATCTTGAAACATCTACATTTTAAATGTACGTGTTTTCCAACTGTGTTAAGGAAGATGCGATCAAATGTAGACCTTAGTAAACTTAAAGAATTGTAAAGGTTTTTTGTATGTGAGTTAAAGAAAGTGTACACTACATAATTACAAATTCCAGTCATTTTCAAAAGATATTATCTATGACTTAAAGGGTGTACAATATTGAAACATCTAAATTTCAAATATATGTGTTTTTCAACCTTTGTAAGGAAGATACGATCAAATGTTAACCTAATTTAACTTAAAGGAATGTAAAGGATCTAAATATGTAAGTTTGGAACAGTCTACACTACACTCTTACACATTCCAGTTATCTTCAGGAAACATTAACTATGACTTTAATGCAGCACTATCTTGAAACATCTATATTTCAAGTATACGTGTTTTCTAACCTTTGTAAGGAAGATACGACCGAATGTAGACACTAGTGAACATGAAAGGATTGTAAAGGCTTTTTGTATATACGTTAGGGACAGTGTAAACTACACATTTACACATTCCAGTTATTTTCAGGAAACATTATTTATGACTTATATGCTGTAAAATCTTAAAACATCTTTATTTCAAATATACTTGTTTTGCCCTTTGTAACGAAGATACGATTGAATATAGACACTAGTAAACTTAAAGTCTTGTAAAAGTTTTTTGTATATGCGTTAAGGACAGTGTAAACTACACACTTACACATTCTAGTCATCTTCATGAAACATTAACTATGACTTTAATGCAGTACAATCTTGAAACATCTACATTTCAAATATACTTGTTTTTTAACCTTTGTAAGGAAGATACGATCAAATGTAAACCTTAGTAAACTTAAACGATTGTAAAGACTTTTTTTATATAAGTCAGGAAGAGTGTACACTACACACTATCACATTCCATTCAGCTTTAAAAGGTTTTAACTATGAATTAAATGCAGTACAATATTAAAATATCTACGTTTCAAATATACTTGTTTTTCAACCTTTGTAAGGAAGATACAGTCGAATGTAGACACTTGTACACTTAAACGATTTTTTAGGTTTTTTGTATGTAAGTTAAAAACAGTGTACACTACACACTCACACATTTTAGTCATACTCAAAAGATTTGAACTATGACTTAAATACAGTACAATCTTGAAATATCTACGTTTTAAATATACTTGTTTTTCAACCTAATTACCGAAGATTCAAATATACTTGTTTTTCAACCTTTGTAAGGAAGATACAGTCGAATGTAGACACTTGTACACTTAAACGATTGTTAAGGCTTTTTGTATGTAAGTTTGGAACAGTCTACACCACACTCTTACACATTCCAGTCATCTTCAGGAAACATTAACTATAACTTAAATGCAGTACAATCTTGAAACATCTACATTTCAAATATACGTGTTTTCCAACCTTTGTTAGGAAGATACGATCAAAGGTAGACCTTTGTAAACTTAAAGGAATGTAAAGGCTTTTTGTATGTAAGTTTGGAACAGTCTACACTACACTCTTACACATTCCAGTCATCTTCAGGAAACATTAACTATGACTTTAATGCAGTTCTGTCTTGAAACATATATGTTTCAAAAATTCTTGTTTTCCAACCTTTGTAAGGAAGATACGATCGAATGTAGACACTACTAAACATTAAAGGATTGTAAATGCTTTTTGTATGTTCATTAAGGACAGTGTAGACTACACACTTACACATTCCAGTCATCTTCAGGAAACATTTACTATGACTTAAATGCTGTACAATCTTGAAACATCTATATTTTTAATATACATTTTTTGCAACCTTTGTAACGAAGATACGATCGGATGTAAACACTAGTTAACTTTAAGGATTGTAAAAGTTTTTTGTATGTGCGTTAAGGACAGTGTACACTACACACCTGCCAAGCCCAGTCATCATCAAAAGATATTAACAATGACTTAAATGCAGTACAATATTGAAACAACTAAATTTTAAATATACGTGTTTTCCAACCTTTGTAAAGAAGATACGATTAAATGTAGACCTTAGTAAACTTAAAGGATTGTAAAGGCTTTTTGTATGTAAGTTAATGACAGTGTATACTACACACTCACACATTCCAGTCATCTTCAAAAGATTTTAACTATGACTTAAATGCAGTACAATCTTGAAACATCTAAATTTCAAACATACGTGTTTTTCAACCTTCGTAAGGAAGATGCGATCAAATGTAGACCTTAGTAAACTTAAAGGAATGTAAAGCCTTTGTGTATGTAAGTTTGGAACAGTCTACACTATACTCTTACACATTCCAGTCATCTTCAGGAAACATTAACTATGACTTTAATGCAGTACTAACTTGAAACATCTATGTTTCAAATATACGTGTTTTCCAACCTTTTAAGGAAGATACGATCGAATGTAGACATAAGTAAACATAAAAGGATTGTAAAGGCTTTTTCTGTGTGCGTTAGGGACAGTATAAACTACACATGAACTCATTCCAGTCATCTTCAGGAAATATTAAGTATGACTTAAATAGTGTAAAATCTTCAAACATTTATACTTCAAATATACTTGTTTTGCAACCTTTGTAACTTTGTAAAGGCTTTTTGTATGTAAGTTTGGAACAGTCTACACCACACTCTTACACATTCCAGCTATCTTCAGGAAACATTAACTATGACTTTAACGCAGTACAATCTTGAAACATCTACATTTCAAATAGACGTATTTTCCAACCTTTGTAAGGAAGATACGATTAAAAGTAGACCTTAGGAAACTTAAAGGAATGTAAAGGCTTTTTGTATGTAAGTTAAGGACAGTGTACACTACACACTCAAACATTCCAGTCATTTTTAAAAGATTTTAACTATGACCTAAATACAGTACAATCGTAAATTATCTACGTTTCAAATAATTATACTTGTTTTTCAACCTTTGTAAGAAAGATACAGTCGAATGTAGACACTTGTACACTTAAACGATTGTTAAGGCTTTTTGTATGTAAGTTTAAAACACTCTACACCACACTCTTACACATTCCAGTCATCTTCAGGAAATATTAACTATCACTTTAATGCAGTACAATCTTGAAACATCTACATTTCAAATATACGTGTTTTCCAACCTTTGTAAGGAGATACGATCAAATGTAGTCCTTAGTAAACTTAAAGGAATGTAAAGGCTTTTTATATATAAGTTAAGGACAGTGTACACTACACACTCACACATTCCAGTCATCTTCAAAAGATTTTAACTATCACTTAAATGCAGTACAATCTTAAAACATCTAAATTTCAAAAACACGTGTTTTCCAACCTTTGTAAGGAAGATACGATCAAATGTACACCTAAGTTAACTGAAAGGAATGTAAAGGCTTTGTTTATGTCAGTTTGGAACAGTTTACAATACACTCTTACACATTCCAGTCATCTTCAGGAAACATTAACTATGACTTTAATGTAGTACTATCTTGAAACATCTATATTTCAAATATATGTGTTTTCTAACCTTTGTAAGGAAGATACGATCGAATTTAGACACAAGTGAACATTAAAGGATTGTAAAGGCTTTTTGTATATACGTTAGGGACAGTATAAACTACACATTTACACATTCCAGTCATCTTCAGGAAACATTAAGTATGACTTAAATGCTGTAAATCTTGAAACATCTATATTTCAAATATAGTTGTTTTGCAACCATTGTAAAAGAGATAAGATTGAATGTAGACACTAGTAAACTTAAAGTCTTGTGAAAGTTTTTTGTATGTGCGTTAAGGACAGTGTAAACTACAAACTTACACATTCTAGTCATCTTCAAGAAACATTAACTATGACTTAAATGCAGTACAATCTTGAAACATCTACGTTTCAAATATACTTGTTTTCGAACCTTTGTAAGGAAGATACTATCAAATGTAGACCTCAGTAAACTTAAAGGATTCGAAAGGGTTTTTTTATATAAGTTAAGGAGAGTGTACATTACACACTCACACATTCCAGTCATCTTCAAAAGATTGTAACTATGACTTAAATACAGTACTATCTTGAAATATCTACGTTTCAAATATACTTGTTTTTTAACCTTTGTAAGGAAGATACAGTCGAATGTAGACACTTGTACACTTAAACGATTGTTAAGGCTTTTTGTATGTGAGTTTGTAATAGTCCACACCACACTCCTTCACCTTCCAGTTATCTTCAGGAAACATTAACTATGACTTTAATGCCTATGACTTTAATGCAGTTCTATCTTGAAACATCTATGTTTCAAATATACTTGTTTTCCAACCTTTGTAAGGAAGATACGATAGAATGTACCCACTAGTAAACATTAAAGGATTGTAAAGGCTTTTTCTATGTGCGTTAAGGACAGTGTAAACTACACACTTACACATTCTAGTCATCTTCAGGAAACTTCAACTATGACTTAAATGCTGTACAGTCTTCAAACATCTATATTCAAATATACTTGTTTTGAAACCTTTGTAACGAAGATACGATCGAATGTAGACCCTAGTTAACTTAAAGGATTATAAAAGTTTTTTGTATGTTAGTGAAGGATAATGTACACTACACACCTGCACATTCCAGTCATCTTCAAAAGAAATTTACTGTGACTTTAATATAGTACAATATTGAAAGATCTACATTTCAAATATACGTGTTTGTAAGGAAGATACGATCGAATGTCCACACTAGGAAACATTAAAGGATTGTAAAGGCTTTTTTTATGTAAGTTAAGGACGATGTACACTTCACACCTGCACATTACAGTCATCTTCAAAAGATTTAAAATATGACTTAAATGCAGTACAATCTTGAAACATCAACATTTCAATTATACTTGTTTACCAACCTTTGTAAGAAAAATATGATTGAATGTAGACACTAGTAAACTTAAACGAATGTAAAGACTTTTTGTATGTGAGTTAGGGATAGTGTACACTACAGACTTGCACATTTCAGTCATCTTCAAGAGAAATTAGCTATAATTTAAAGTCCGTACAATCTTGAAACAGCTACATTTTTAAATATACTTGTTTTGTAACCTTTGTAAAGAATACACGATTGAATGTAGACACTAGAAAACTTAAAGGATTGTAAAAGCTTTTTGTATGTGAGTTAGGTATAGTGTACACTACACACCTGCCAATTCCAGTCATCTTCATAAGATATTAACTGTTATTTTAATGCAGTACAATATTAAAAAAATCTACATTTTAAATATACGTGATTTCCTAACTTTGTAAGGAAGATACGATCGAATGTAGACCGTAGTAAACTTAAAGGGTTGTTAAGGCTTTTAATATGTAAGTTTGGAACAGTCTACACTACACTCTTATACATTCAACTTATCTTTAGGAAACATTAACTATGACTTTAATGCAGTACAATCTTGAAACATCTACATTTTAAATATACGTGTTTTCCAACCTTTGTAAGGAAGATACAGTCTAATGTAGACACTTGTACACTTAAACAAATGTTAAGGCTTTTTGTATGTAAGTTTGGAACAGTCTACACTACACTCTTACTCATTCCAGTCATCTTCAGGAAACATTAACTATGACTTAAGTGCAATGTAATCTCGAAACATCTACATTTCAAATATATGTGTTTTCAAACCTTTGTAAGGAAGATACGATCGAATGTCCACACTAGTAAACATTAAAGGATTTTAAAGGATTTTTGTATGTGCGTTAAGGACAGTGTAAACTATACACTTACACATTCCAGTAGTCTTCAGGAAACAAACTATGACTTAAATGATGTACAATCTTAAAACATTTATATTTCAAATATACTTGTTTTGCAACCTTCGTAAGGAAGATACGATCAAATGTAGACCTTAGTAATTTGAAAGAATTTTTAAGGCTTTTTTTGTGTAAGTTTGGAACAGTCAACACCACACTCTTACACATTCCAGCTATCTTCAGGAAACATTAACCATGACTTTAATGCAGTACAATATTGAAACAACTACATTTTAAATATACGTGTTTTCCAACCTTTGTCAGGAAGATACGATCAAATTTAGACATCAGTAAACTTAAAGGAATGTAAAGGCTTTTTGTATGTAAGTTGAGGAGAGTGTACACTACACACTCACACATTCCAGTCATCTTCAAAAGATTTTAACTACGACTAAAATGCAGTACAATCTTAAAACATCTAAATTTCAAAAATACGTGTTTTCCAACCTTTGTAAGGAAGATACGATCATATGTAGACCTTAGTAAACTTAAAGGAATGTAAAGGTTTTGTGTATGTCAGTTTGGAACAGTGTACACTACACTCTTACACATTCCAGTCATCTTCAGGAAACATTAACTATGACTTTAATGCAGTACAATCTTGAAACATCTACATTTCAAATATACGTGTTTTCCAACCTTTGTAAGGAAGATACGATCGAATGTAGGCTGTAAAAAACTTAAAGGATTGTTAAGGCTTTTTCTATTTAAGTTAAAAACAGTCTACACTACACTCTTACACATTCCAGCTAACTTCAGGAAACATTAACTATGACTTAAATGCTGTACAATCTTTAAACATTTATATTTCAAATATACTTGTTTTGCAACCATTGGAAGGAAGATACGATCGAATGTAGACACTAGTAAACATTAAAGGATTGTTAAAGTTTTTTGTATGTGAGTTAAGGATAATGTACACTACACACCTGCACATTCCAGTCATCTTCAAAAGATTTTAATTATGAGCTAAATGCAGTAAAATCTTAAAACATCATTTTTTTAAATATATGCTTTGTTCTAACCTTTCTAATGAAGATACTGGTGAATGTAGATTCTAGTACACTTAAAGGATTGTAAAGGTTTTTTGTATGTGAGATAAAGAAAGTGTACACTACACAATTACACAAACAGTCGTCTTCAAAGGATATTAACAATGACTTTAAAGCATTGTAATCTTGAAACATCTACATTTCAAATATACGTGTATTCCAACCTTTGTTAGGAAGATACGATCAAATGTAGACACTAGAAAACTTAAAGGATTTTAAAGGCTTTTTGTATGTGAGTTTAGAACAGTCTACACTACACACCTGCACATTCCAGTCATCTTCAAGAAACATTAACTATGACTTAAATGCAGTACAATATTAATACATCTTTATTTGAAATATGCTTTATTCAATCCTTTCTAAGGAAGATACTGGTGACAGTAGATACTAGTACACTTAAAGGATTGTAAAGGCTTTTTGTATGTGAGTTAAACAAAGTGTACACTACATAATTACACAACCAGTCGTCTTCAAAAGTTATTAACTATAACTTCATTGCAGTGTAATCTTGAAACATCTACATTTCAAATATACGTGTTTTCAAACCTTTGTAAGGAAGATACGATCAAATGCAGTCACTACTAAACTTAAGGGATTATAAAGCTTTTTGTATGTAAGTTTAAAACAGACTAAACTACACACCTGCACATTCCTGTCATCTTCAAGAAATATTAAATATGACTTAAATGCAGTACAATCTTAAAACATTTTTTTTTTTAAATATGCTTTATTCTAACATTTCTAAAGAAGATAATGGTGACAGTAGATACTAGTACACTAAAAGGATTGTAAAGGCTTTTTGTATGTAAGTTAAGGATAATGTACACTACACACCTGCACATTTCAGTCATCTTATAAAGATTTCAACTATGACTTAAATGTAGTACAATCTTGAAATATATACGTTTCAAATATACTTGTTTTCCAACCTTTCAAAGGAAGATACAGTCGAATGAAGACATTTGTAAACTTAAAGGATTTTTAAAGCTTTGTGTATGTTAGTCTGCAACAGTGTACACTACACTCTTACACATTCCAGTCAACTTAAGGAAATATTTACTATGACTTTAATGCAGTGTAATCTTGAAACATCTACATTTCAAATATACGTGTTTTCCAACCTTTGTAAGGAAGATACGATCGAATGTAGACACTAGTAAACATTAAAGGATTGTAAAGGCTTTTTGTTGGTGCATTAAGGCCAGTGTAAACTACACACTTACACATTCCAGTCATCTTCAAGAAACATTAACTATGACTTAAATGCTTTACAATCTTGAAACATCTATATTTCAAATATACTTGTTTTGCAACCTTTGTAACGAAGATACGATTGAATGTAGACACTAGTAAACTTAAAGGATTGTAAAAGCTTTTTGTATGTGAGTTAAGGACAATGTACACTAAACACCTGACCATACCAGTCATCTTCAAAAGATATTTACTATGACTTAAATGTAGTACAATATTGAAACATTTACATTATAAATATACATGTTTTCCAACCTTTGTAAGGCAGTTACGATCAAATGTTAAACTTAAAGGATTTTAAAGGCTTTTTGTGTGTAAGACTGGAAAAGTCTACACTACACTCTTACACATTCCATTTATCTTCAGGAAACATTAACTACGACTTTAATGCAGGACAATCCTGAAACATCTATATTTTAAGTATACGTGTTTTTCAAACTTTGTAAGGAAGATACGATCGAAAGTAGACCGTAGTAAACTTAAGACTTTTTGTATGTAAGTAGACTTTTTGTATGTAAGTTTGGAACAGTCTGCACAACACTCTTACACTTATCTTCAGGAAACATTAACTTCGACCTAAATGCAGTACAATCTTGAAACATCTACATTTTAAATATACGTGCTTTCCAACCTTTGTAACGAAGATACGAGCGAATGTAGACACAAGAAAACCTAATGGATTGTAAAAGTTTTTTTTATGTGATTTAAGGACAATGTACACTTCAACCCTGCACATTACAGTCATCTTCAAAAGATTTTAACTATGACTTAAAGGCAGCACAATCTTAAAAGATGTACATTTCAAATATATTTGTTTTCCAACCTTTGTAAGGAAGATACGATCAAATGTAGGCCTTAATAAACTTAAAGTACACTACACACCTGCACATTCCAGTCATCTTCAAAAGAAAATAGCTATAACGTAAAGTCAGTACAATCTTAAAACGTCTACATTTTTAAATATACTTGTTTTGCAACCTTAGTAAAGACTACACGGTTGAATAAAGACACTAGAAAATTTAAAGGATTGTAAAAGCTTTTTCTATTTGGGTTAGGGATAGTGTACACTACACACCTGTCCATTCCAGTCATCTTCAAAAGATTTTAACTTTGACTGAGATGTTTCAAATGTACTTGTTTTCCAACCTTCGTAAGGAAAATACAGTCGAATGTAGACACTTGTACACTTAAAGAATTGTTAAGGCTTTTTGTATTTAAGTTTAGAACAGTCTACACTACACTCTTACACATTCAAGTTATCCTTAGGAAACATTAACTATGACTTAAATGCTTTACAATCTTGAAACATCTACATTTCAAATATATGTGTTTTCCAACCTTTGTAAGGAAGATACGATCAAATGTAGACCTTAGTAAACTTAAAGGATTGTAAAGGTTTTTTGTATATGAGTTAAAGAATGTGACCACTACACACTCACACATTCCAGTCATCTTCAAAAGATTTTAACAATGACTTAAATGCAGTACACTCTTGAAATGTCTACGTTTCAAATATACTTCTTTTCCAACCTTTGTAAGGAAGATACGATTGAATGAGGACACTAGTAAACTTAAAGGATTGTAAAAGCTTTTTGTATGTGGGTTAGGGATAGTGTACACTACACACCTGCCCATTTCAGTCATCTTCTTAAGGTATTAACTGTGACTTTAATGCAGTACAATATTGAAAGATCTACATTTAAAACATACCTCTTTTCCAACCTTTGTAAGGAAGATACGATCGAATGTAGACCTGAGTAAATTAAAAGGATTGTAAAAGCTTTTTGTATGTAAGTTTGGAACAGTCTACACTACACTCTTGCTTATTTCAGTTACCTTCAGGAAACATTTTTTTCCCTGTGCTTTCTATTCTCTTATTGACCCGGTTTGATTAGATGACTAGATAACTGCCTTTGTTAGTTTTTGCCGTCATGCTGTACAATACAATACAATGACAATTAAAGATTTTCTACTTCTTATAACATGTGCTTATTTAGACATCTTTTGCTATTCGTTTACGTTTTAAAATGTAGGCATGCATTGAGTAGGGTTAATAGAACATATCTAAACCTCCGCTCCAGAGAGTCGCGAGGAAGCACTTACCCAATTCCAGTCCATGGGACTGACCAGTGTCACCACGGGACCAAAAATTTTAAGCTCAGTCTCATGCTATGGTGACTTCGTTAGTTGTTAATTCGCTATGCTATGCTAGGGTTAAATAAGGTACAGGTGGCAGATATGTAACGAAAGGAAGGTATCATAGTGAGATAGGGAGTAAAGAAGAGAGGATAGAGAATAGGTAGAGAGAGAGGGAAGAGGAGGTGAGGCGACCAGGGGGTGAGGGTTTAAGAGAGACTTTAGGGTGGGATCGATTTATTTACGTGCTGAATGAGTCTGTAATGTTTTTGCTGCTGTAAGACAATAATTCCTCTGTAGTGTTCATTATACTTGGAATTTGGGGTTTCGAGCATGGCTGCAAGGTTTAGTGCGGAAAGGTATATACGCTATACCTCTTTTTGCGCGTTTGCATTTTGTGTTTCACGCCGCTGAAAGGCATATAATCAAATAGTTAACAGTTGGGCTGAGACCAGGGATCCTACCTTGCTATCGGACCTATTATATAAGTCAAAGTGAGGAAGGCAAGGATCCACTGTGGTCAATCACGTCCCCATCTCTGACATCTCCAGTGCCAGGATTACTTGGTCAGCGGTTGGCTTTTTAAAACGTATTTTCCTTGCCGATAGATCAATGCTTAATATGGTGCTCTTTTCAAACTAATTGGTTCACTGAGGTTGCCAGCTTTGAGAAAGACATGTGTTTGGGCAACCATGCAGTTGCTTGTCTAAAGTGTCGTTTACCATAAGAGTATTCACTGCGCTGAGTGGAATAGAGAGGACGGTAATTAGATTGAGATAAAGATACTTATATTGTTGGATATATGGATTGTGTAGAGGATGATAGGCTCTGTGGTTAACGTACGTATTAAGTTGTGGATTGATCAAGATTTGAGGCGATAACAGAAAGAGATAATAACGGGAGGTGTATACAATGAAAGATGGGGAACAGAGGAGAACGGATAAGAGGTGGTTATTGGTTATATCAAGGCTGCTATTCTAATGAGACTGGCTTTGCCGAAACATAACGGGTCCAAACTATCTACGTGTCTAAGACATGTTAATTATATTATAAAAGTAATAGTGGTATTAAATTGACAACCTTAATTATGGCAATAGCGAAAATAAGAAAAACAAAAAAGTGACGTTAATGTTTACAATATCATAATCAAGAAAAAAAAATAATAGTAGT
>BMAT01006200.1:9900-37405 GCA_019649035.1 Elysia marginata
TTATATCAGAGACGGCGCTGTGGACAATTGAAAGCGTGCGGCCACACTGTGATGTGAGGAGCGCTTGCGTACATCACATCAAGTCACATTATTCTGACACCGGGCCGACCAGCCTTAGCACTAAATCCGTAATGCCGGACACTAGGCGGATCAGTTGCGAAAGTCCTTGGTTTAGTTCGGCGGAGGATCGAACCACGCACCTCCCGATCTCTGATCGAGTGTCTTGCCTCTAGGCCACAGAGCCGGTACAAGAGTGAGCCTAATCATAGTCATTACAAATAGCAAAAAAAAACAACACCGGATTATTTTTATCTTTGCTTTTGAACTTTTTGCACTTATCTAGAATCGTGCGCCTTTCAGACTCTATATTAAGTAAGATAAGTTGTTTGTGGTTATTTAGCTAGAAGATCAAGAGCCTAGGTGTAAATTTGACTTCAAATAGAGAAGTGCCGTCGTGTTTTAGTGGTAGACACTCAGGTCTCGTACTGAGAGGTCCAGGGTTCGAGCCCTGTCCGTGTAGCTCGGCGTTTAGCTTGTAGGAAAGGCTTATTTTCCTCGCCCCAGTCACGCATCAAATCGGTAGTGACATATCTTGTCCGTATGCTAGAGTAATGCGCTTAAATATATACTTTTCTGTGAGTTTTGACGGCAATTAGGTTGGTAATTTTGGGTCTGGAAAACTATGTCAACTGCTTAGGGCACTTCAGTAGATTAGGCAATGAATATGAAATTCCTCTTCATTTACTTTAAACTTACAATAATTGTTCCGGTAGAAACATGATACCTTTATCTATCTGAAGCTAGGTTTTCGTGGTGGAAAAACGTAGTCTGTTTGCCTTTTGAAAGTTTTAATAGGTATTAAAATCGAAGAATGACAATCAGCAAAACTTGTACAGGCAGATTCAGAACATAGCCCATTAACACTGAAAGAGAGGAAAATTTCAGTTTACACTACCACACATTAAATGTGTTTTCTGATAGGGAAGCAATCATTTTGAATTTTTTAAGTCAGGTACAAGCCGCTAAGATAAGTTTTGAGTTTGAGAGATTATAAATGTAAAAAACCTTCTTAATTTTTTTGCCGTTAGATTTTTATATTTATCTTTAAAAAGCTTACGACATAACTTTAGCGCCTTGGAGCTTATGCAAAACGTCTTGAAAATAGTTTATAAAAGTTAATTTTGCCATATTTTTGGCTTCTGACTTCCTAAAAACTATAAAATGTAATCACTTAAATGATCGGGTGTGCATATCTTTAAACTACTCTCAAACAACTATTTAGCCATAGGCTCATAGGCGTGCTTATTTTTTTAATCTGTGAAATCAAAATCTACTTCCCCAAAATTGGAGGGCGGCAAGGCGTTTGATGCGGAGAAATCCACTCTCTCTCTCTCTGTCTCTGCCAGGCATTTCAGTCCAGACACAACTCATCGCCTCTCACAGTGAAGTCAACTCAGCGTCTATTCTGTGCCACTTGGGTATCCTTACCTCGCCGTTATCGGTAGCAGACTGACTTCTGGCCAGAAGGGTTCCATGCCCCTGCGAGGTGCGACCCTCAGGGCCTACCAGTGAGTGATCTTTTGCTTGCACGACCTAACTACCACATTGCGTTAGGAGGCAACAGGCCATTCCCTCCCTTTGGTGGGTGCCTTTTTTCTTCTAATTATCCCGTTCTACATCTACCTCTATAGTAGGTACGTGGCCCTCACGTGGCTGTCAATGCTTTGTCTGCAGGGTAACTCTTGGGGTTGGAACTGACCTAAGTATGAATTAAACTCATTGTAGAGCTGGGCTGCTGAGGAATAGGAGACGTCAAAGACCTAAACGTCCAGGCTAATGGTCATGATGCGCTGGTGACGGAGATTGTGACTGAGTGGACAGTGGCTTTTTTACTCTTTTTCACTCTCGAAAAGCTGTTGTATAGTTTGGGGATGTCACGGACCAAAGGGTAGGGAAGGCAGTGTAGGGTTCACGTGCCTGGATGAGAGGAAACAAAAGTCTTCAGCAATAATTATGCCTTTAAAAGTACATCAGGAAACAACGATTTGAGCTCAGACATAAAAAGCCCACGTTAAGCAGTGCCGTGCCGGGCTGCTGGCGACAAATATGCTACTAACAACCACAATTTTTTTTAAACTACTTCCTGTCATCCATGAATGTGGAGGGGGGGAGGAAAAAGTTAACGTGCCTTAACTCAGCAGATCCCATTATCCTTTAGTTGAATGTGTGTGTGGTATAAATAAAAAAGGTAGAATTAACCAAGATGATGAATGACAATAAGATCCACATACCTCTTCTACAAGAAACTCTCCTTTGAACAGCCAACACCAGAATAGCGGGCTACAAAGTATACCCTTGTGGGTGTTCTACAAGAAACTCTCCTTTGAACAGCCAACACCAGGATT
Source organism: Elysia marginata (assembly GCA_019649035.1). Classification (NCBI taxonomy): domain Eukaryota; kingdom Metazoa; phylum Mollusca; class Gastropoda; family Plakobranchidae; genus Elysia; species Elysia marginata. The sequence goes on from BMAT01006200.1 coordinate 12,306, forward strand.
GCGGGCTACAAAGTATACCCTTGTGGGTGTTCTACAAGAAACTCTCCTTTGAACAGCCAACACCAGAATAGCGGGCTACAAAGTGGGTGTTAAGGCTGCAGAGGAATCATCCCACTACAGAGCCCGTGACAATGGAAATGCAGTAACTCCCAAACGTTTTATATTGCAGATATTGCACTTTGATTGTCAAGGGCAGCACATCAGAAATGACCTCTCTTCATGTGACTCGGAATTATGCCACCGACATTCGGAAAACTTTTGCTTCTATGGGAATAAATATACATTCTACAACATCTGCAACCTGCCGTACAGACGATTTGGTTGAAAGCACTTGCCACTATACAGTAATCACAGGTGATTCTAATGGACCCTTGCCACAATGGGGCTATCCAGCTAATAACAACACAGAGAAATACCATGAATAACTGCATGAGAGTACATACCTGGTCATCACACAAGATGCAAAACCCACCGCAACCCTACAACTACACAAGGCACACAATATTCTCGGCCGTCCTGACTTGACCATTTCGTCATCTGACCTGGAGCCTTGATGCAAGGTACAACTTCTCTCAGGCATAGGCAATGATTACAGACAAATTATGACGACCATTACCAACTAGCAGGAGAAGTCTAAACAGCAAAGCAGAGCGCGCTGGAACTTTAAGATGGCAAAGTTGCCAACTTTCACAGCTACAAACAAGATACCAGACCTGGCACGGATTTAAGCTGATATCAACTTATAAAAACACAAGCATTACCACACTACAGTCCCTAGAAGCCAACAAAATGCATACTATCTTTACTTCCAAGCTTGTCTTGCAGTGGTTACAGGGTATACAAACTTGCCGGGCAATGACAAAGCAGAGAGACTTGGAATTTTAGGATCAAATTCAGAACAACAACATTCCAGACAAATCACTGAAGAAAATTGCAAAGGAAAATGGTTGAACTTGTGGTCAAGGAGGACGGCTGAAAGAGACGCACAGTAACACATGAATATGGTCAAGGAAAAAGGACCCCATCAGAGAAAATAAGAATGTACCATTTTTCGTCTTAGAAACCTCTACCTCCGAGTTTCCACTTTAATCCTGAACACTCAAATCTCTGTCAACTCTTTAACCACTCATATGAAACGGTCGAACATCTTCTTATTGAATGCGCTAAACTAGAATATTTTAGACCAATGATTGAAAGATTTTGAAGGTATGAATTAACAGTTGAGAGAAGTAGATTTTATGCATGAAATGTCTGCCTTTTAGTGTGATTCGAACCTCTCTATTTATAGTATCTTCGGCACCCACTGCCTTGCCACTTAGAGAAACATGGCTTATAACATGTCGTCACTACGCTCCTTCTCTCTCCCGCCCCTGATATAGACAACACCCTGCACTCCTCCCCCTCCCTGAAACAACTGCAACAGACCGCAACATATTACAATATGGCAATAGGCCGAAGTGCAAAATCTCAAACGTTGCAGCAACACAAATTCGAAAGCTTACCTAGCAGGATACGTTTGCAGGAAGATATGAAATTCATTCTGGACTTTTGCCATTTTTCTTGTTAGCGTCAAGTCTCATACCATCATGGTCCATGAACATAACATGATACATTGTATGCAGTTTTGCAATGACTTTGATATTAGGCGTATCTCTTTTTCCAGTTTATTTACGCTGCGTTATTAATATTTAAGTTCCTTTTGTAACGGTATAATTTTTGTAAGCGAAATATGATATAGGTTTATGACTCATGCGTATTATGCAGATTAGAATTCTATAAAGGAGAATGGTGACTAGTTATACAAAGTATAGAACTAGCTTGTACAGAACAAGGGCTTAATTTTAGACTTGAACAATATCAGACAAAGTTGGGAGAAGGTTCTGGCAAATGATTGTTCATGTACTTGTCCACATAGTTGCAGTCATTCCCTGTATAGTGTCCTAATGAGAGGGTCGGTAACTCTGGTCCCTTATCATTTATGCAAAGGCGACCGCTTTTGCCTCATGAAAGTTGTTGACGCTATGGTGAAATTAAAAAAAGGTCTTCTTTCCCAACATGCATCTGGTCTGATCATTGAGCCCAAGCAGACTCGATGTCGTCCATGAAGGAAAAAAATCTTGTGAAATTGAATTAATCTTTAGTTGATTTTCAAGCTATTGGCCACATTTCAAAATACATTTAGTTAATATGCATGCTATTTTTCTGACTTTCCTGTTTTAAAATTTGGACAGCGGACCCGTGCTCTTTTCAGTTACTAATTCAATAAAAACAACTGTGCCTTATATGATAATGTTTATTAGAAGATTTAAAGGCACATATAACACAGATAAATATTGTCTGGTTTTTAGATTGGTTTTATTAACTGTTCTCTAATTCTTTCATATTGAAGCGTGTGTCTTCCTTCTCTTGTTTGGGGATGTTGTTGTTTCCAGACAATATTGTTCTATTGCCCCACACAATCCTTCCTTCCAGTACCAGGTTTGAGCTGGCGGTCAGACTATAATAGAACCCATTTGCTCTAGTGATGAATAATGAAATATTCCATGCATACAAATGACGCGGGCCGCTGGTAAGTTTATGTTATGATTTTACTAAAAGTTAAAGACTCTAACAATGATTTACTTTAGAACACCTAAGAATAAGAGAGAAATGAATCAAGAACAAAAACGACGAAAAAATAACAGTTTTTATTTTTAATTCAAACGGTAAGGACAATGAAGTACACGCGAATTCCGCTCATATGAAGGCAGCAGTCAGTGAAATAAACCGATGCTGATGGAATTCGTAAGCTCTGGCTTGTTGGCTCTCCAAGTATCAACGCCGGAGAGGACAAAAAGATGTTGGCAAATTATTTGACCCTTGGCGGAGTCGGTAAGTTCGAACAGACCTGATATCTAAAATCCTGACTTCCAGGAAATCTGCCATATAAGCCATCGATTTCCATTCCGTTGATCACTCATGCTACAGCGTTTTGAACAGGCTTTCTAATTTGTTTTGACCTAACGATAGAACCACACCGACGGTAAGACCGCGACATCTACTCAAAGCGACGCTTTCGGCCTGTTCTACTGTAATCTAAGCCTAACTACGAATAAAAGGACAGGCTTTTCTGTACTACAGACAAAAAACCTAACACGAGTTGATGTCAAAGTCTGACCATCGGGCCTAATGGCTGTTCTATCCTTAGTCACATTAAAAAGAAATCAACCAGTCCCCGCTAACCTCTAAACTCCCTGAAGATTACAAGGTAAGTTGACCATGATTCTCTACAGGAGAAAATTAAATATACTATGGTGGTCTAGCACTTACTCTATGGCCAGGCAAAGTTACCTTGCGGAGACTCTGGCTAGCTGTTAGGTAAAATTAAAAAGTTAAGCAGAGAAAGCGTTCTTTATATGGGTTTCCGGATAGATCATTACCAACCAAATTTATTATCTGAAGTCAGAGAGGAGCAGCTGTTGAAGAGCATTACGCTAACATACTCTAATTTATACATGCTTTACTGACAAGATTTTTCATTGGTTGTAGCCGGGAACTCATTTAATGCCTGAATGAGACGAGGACATTTATGTAAAAAGTCTTTCAGTGGAACTAAATGTCAAGCTGCCAAGCAAGGGCTTGAACCCCAGGCCTCTCGCTCTGAGAGTTGAGCGTCTACCACTAAACCATGACGCAGCCGCTGCTGCGCTATGCTTGCGCTCACTGGAGATTATTACGACAGATGTTCTATGAGGAACGCAAAAGTAGGTTGTATTAACGCAAAAAAGTAAAGCCCGTGCACAATACACTTTCTAGTGCGCAACATACCTTTAAATCAACACAGATTGCCTGGTACAATAAATGATTTGGTTGTTTGAATTTTAACTTACCAGTCAACTTCGAGGTTATATCAGAGACGGCGCTGGGCACAACTGAAAGCGTGCTGCCACACTGTGATGTAAGGAGCGCTTGCGTACACCACACCCAGTCACATTATCCTGACACCGGGCCGACCAGACTTAGCACTAAATCCATAATGCCAGAAACTAGACAGATCAGCTGCTCATACCAATTTTAAAGTCCTTGGTTTAACTCGGCCGGGAATCGAACCACGCACCTCCCGATCTCTGACGGAGTGTCTTACTGCTAGACCACAGAGCCTGTTATTAACGCAAAGAAGGAAAGCCCGTGCGCAATACAGTTTCTAGTGCGCTATATACCTTTAAATCAATACAGATTGTCGGGTACAGTTAATGAATATTTGAATAGGAGAAAATCATCTTTAATGAATAAATATGACTCACGCATATAAAACTATAGACAGGGAAATCAGGGAAAATGAATAATTCATTTAAAATCTTCAAAGGCATCATCAATGCATTTTGAGAATACATGATGTAAAGTGCATTTCAAAAAATGATCGATGGGTGTACTTGGGGCATGATTATTCATGATTGTTTTCCTACAGAACCGATGAAAAGAAAAGATTGAAGAAACTCACGCACATAATATAGGAAAATTAAAGCGGTGCAATTGCGAATAAATTAGGCAAGTCTGTCTGTGTATGTATTTAAACAGCTAAGTTTTGCTCAGCGGCTGGATACAACACAGAATTTTCGCTTAGAGTCTACAACTAAAAGAGAGTCATCATGAAAATTGTATTGACAGTCGTGCTTTGTGCACTGATTTTCGTAAGTATAAGTTCGTTCCAAGGGTTTTGGGCAAAAACATATGAGGCGATAATCAGCTTATTGTCTAAGCTTGTATGGCGAATGAGTTGGAAGACGGATATCCTTTTTTGTGAAAACTTCATTGAAAGGTCTTTTTTCCTTATTTTTCTGAATACTCTAAATCAATAAGCAAAATATTAGTCATTTATGAAATTGTGGACGTTTGGAAACTTGAAACAATGTCTCGTTCACAAAAGCAACGCCTTTGCAGGTGAACAATGCGACATCCGACTCAATATCAATGGACGCACGACAATTGTCCAAGCGAGAGTATGATTTTTATCTTAATCAATCAGATAATATAGGGATTCGTGTTCTTCTTTTTTTAATTATTATTCGTTTCTTTATTTTTGCTATGCTAGTTTTGATAAATTTTTCATTACCGGTACCTCCTTTTTTTAAGTACAGATTTAATATATCAAAGTCTTTTTTTAAATATTTAAGATTCAGCATAATACAGTATATAAATTCAATACCTATTTCGGAAAAAGAAGACAGACCATTAAATACTCTAACTATGGACAATATTAAGAACAATTATTGTTATATCGCTTAAACAAAATTTCCGAACTTGCTTGAAAAAAAAATTAAACATTATTGTTTATGTTCCCGTTCTCCGTAACCTTGTGATAATATTCTACTAAATTCCCTACAGACGGTGACACATCAAGCGCCTTCAGGTAACCTGCATTACGGACATTTTGTTAAATCTGTAGGTTCGGAACAACTGGAACTTCCTGCCCGACGTGAAAGGTAAGCTCTATTAACTTTTGGGGCAACCAGGGTAAATCAGTCACAAGTCGCTCGGACTACATTTAGTTTCGGACCCTTTAAAAACAAAAACTTGCTGACAAGATATACCAGATCTGGTTGTTTCAGGGTGAAATATCTCCGGACATTGATATTTTTCAACTTTAGAATAGCATAAACAACGTTATTTTGAAAAAGATATAAAATGGCTTCATGTATAAAAATTCTGACTTATGGCTGATCTATATCGCTGGTCGCTTTATATCATTCTCATTAATGCGTATAAGGTATGAAGGCGTTTGAAAATTGAAAATTATTCTTGATATTAACATTTAAAATTAGCTCCTACAAGGTACACATAGGGAAACCAATATGTAACTTCTTTCTTTTCTTTAATTTATAGCTTACTAGATTATACAGACTAGTTCTGCTAAAATAAATAGATTTATTCAGGCTCATACTTAGTAAATCTTTTCAGTGAAAATAAAAGACGCTGCCGGCATTAATATTCTTTCAAGATGTTAATTTGCTACTGGGGAGAGGGCGGATTCTTGTTGTACACGGTGGGGCAACGTGGCTCAGTTGTTTGCGCTTTGAACTCGGGATCCTGCGGTTACGTATTCGGTTTTCTAACCACGACTCGTGCTGGAAAGATTACAATATATATATATATGTATGTATATATGAAAGTGGGTTATTTTAATGTTTTTCCACTGTACTTTTTTGCCATGAATGATAAGAACAAAGACTACCAATTCAGTGTTATAAATATGTGCCATCTTGCCAAACGCCAAGGATGAAGAAAACTGGATATAAAAGTTGAGGGAAAATCACTTCCAGCAAAACAATACCCAAATTATCTTGGGGTCACGTTAGGCAAACAGCTCGTTTACATGAAACACCTACTACTAGCGCTAGTAAAATTTCAAAAAGGACCTGCTTCCTCAGAACATTCGCAGGAACATCTTGAGGCGCCTCCCAAACAGAGCTCCGAACATCGACCTTTGCTACAGTGTGGTCGAATACTGTTCCCCTGTATGGGTAAACCTGTCCACAGACTTCCAGTCATTAGTTCCATTATGCCAGCCTCGTTGGTGTAAAATTGGCAGAATCTAAGTAAAAAGTAGCAGGCTGTATAATTAACATCAACACCTGCCCAGTGGCTTCCAGTATATAGCTCAGCTGCGTCACCTCATATCAGAGAGAAGACATTAATCAGGAAACATTTTTAAAAAATAAAGGATATGTGAGATGATGTCCCTACCAATAAAAATTTTATCGAATGCCCCAATAACGGCAAGTCTTAGACTCAAATCCCGAAGGCTATCTACAAATCGGAACTCATAGTACAATGTAACAGTAGGATGTTAAAGTGAATGGCAGAGACATAGTTCACTTGGTCGCTCCGTGATTGATGGTATAATACACACCCTAAAAGAAAATACTGAGTCATTATTTAGAAGGCTAATTGCCTACAAACCCTAGTTTGACTGCCTACAATATACACAAATGGCGACTAAAGGATTTCACATCTTGCTCGTAGTACAAAGACGAAGTAGCAACAACAGCCCGCATAATCTTACACCATCCACTAATTAAACTTGAAGGGGTATATAATACAATGAAGACAGCAAAAAATTAATGATACATTCCCAACCTGGATCGAGAAATTCAATTGGAATTGCTAGGCATACGATACTACTAGTGGTAAATGTACTTCTTCAGAAAAGTCGAAGATTTCATAAGTGATTTGAAGGGTTTGAGCCATGGGTTCTGCTTGTCGACAATTAGGACTTCTCATTGAGAAGGGTTATTTACCTACATTTCTTCATAGAACTCTGGGTTTAATTAAGTACGGTAACCAGTTTTATGGGCAGTGAAACATCCTGTCAGAGTGCTGGAGTGATTTGCTTTTACGGCTTTTTCTCTGTGAGTCCAGAGGGCAATTTGATTGGTAAGCTAATAGAGAAATCTATGTAAAGTGCTAAGAGCATTAGTGGATTAGGCGCTTTATAATTTCACCTTTTAATACTTACCATAACTATCTTCAGGTATTTTAACGTTAGGCAGGCTTTATGCTACTAGCATTTTATAATAGGTTTTTTTTCAGAACTTGTTACTAAAATAATTAGTACAGGGTAAGGTTAACATGTGATAATGCTAAGTTATCTAATTATGGTTAAATAAGTTTTTGTAATGGATAGATTAACACAAAATTTTTTATAGAGGAACACTAAAATAATAATATTTGTGATATTAATGGCAATAATGAATAATTTGATGTAGGGCATAAGCATCACATTGTTGTGACTTTATATCCTGTCAGCTAATATCAATAGTTTTCAAGAAAAAATCTTAAACTTTTTATTACGTGCAGCCTTAGACCTAAATATTATTAGATTTTTAAAGAAATCGAAAAAGAAGAAAAATATTTGCATAAAGAGAGACGTGGTGTACACTTGAAATAAGATCGATGGTACATTTCTGTTAGAAAGATCAATTATTAAGTAGAATCTACAGACATTAAAAGGAAGAATGGTATCTTGAGGGATCTCTCAATTCGTAGGACAGTCTAACATTACTCTACAGGTCCTGGGTTTGATCCCACATGCAGGACATTTATTCAATATCGTCTGCTCATCCAGTTAAAAATTGGTTATCTAGGTCTCTTTTACACTTACAGGGATGTAAATCTTCAACTTCAGCTTTTTCTTTCTTCATAAGTTAGAGACTTCAACTGAATTTTTAAAACTTATCAAGAAAAACTCAAGCCATAAATCAACACCTGTTTCCAAGTAATATCTCAGATGTCTGTACTAAAAATAATAAAGCTCAACTCCCGCTCCTTGGGCCTATTATTGAGTTGCCATTCTCTATGTTTTTCTGAAGATCTGTTTAAAAGTTTTGAAAATTTTAAAATCTTATTTCTTTAAAAATGTAGTATGGTTCTTGAAAAAGACTTAAATAATCTTGCATCAGGTTCCAGGTTTTTCTTCATTGGTCTTATCGACCAGTGTCTATAAAAGACTTAAAAAGTAAAGACGGCAAAAAGACTAAAAAAATAAAAACAATGAAAACCTACCTTCTATATAGTGTGACAATAACATGAGTAGTGATTAATGGATCTATAACAGTTTCAATATATTCAAGAGACATGTTTAACTGTGCAAGTGCTTATAAGAAAAAGGTATATTTCTTGACGACCTAGATAACATTAGCTACCATTCGCGTGTTATATATTCATGTTACAATTGTAGAGTACCATAATTTAAAAATTTAAAAATTAAAAATTGCAATCAAACCACTCAAAACATTGAAAAAGGCGCTTGATCAGCATCAACCATAGAAAATATTAAATGCATTCAATGTAACTCTTTTGCCATTTTTAGAATAAAAAAAACTCGTAATCAATAAAAGTTGTAACATTGATCCTCAATTTGATTTTTATTAAAAGAAACTTTTTCACGTTTGAAAGCTCAGAAAAATGCATTGGTAAAAGTATCAGTGCCTTGTCTTGTGAATATTGAGAAATCTGACTCAAATGGGCTAGTTTAAAAGGCATACTGAATACAAAGGAAAAAAATCTAATCTGTATTATTTACATTTGGGACAATGATGTTAAACTGACGTTGAAAATTATTAATTTTGGAGAATCTCCCCTACAATAATTACCGAAGGTGCAGCTTTAATAATAAGGAACGCTACCGTTTCATTCAAAGTAAACAATATTGCTAGCTTAAGGAGTTATTTTGGGGGGCTTACCCTTTTTAATTAGATTCAAGTCACCGGTGGCTCGAACCCTGGACCTCTAGGTCCAAAAACTGAATGTCTACCTGTGGACCACAATAAAGTTTTTCTGTCTCGGTTGTTGGCTCTGTGTTTTTTTAATCATTCACCACTTCTGCACCTACTTCTTTTTTTCGAATTGACTTCTCCGTTATTAGCCCTGTTCTTTTTTATTCACCCAGTACTTCTTTTGTCTATTTTTAAATAAAACACCAGTATTAAACACATTTTAAAAAGCTATGTTGTCTCGCTTTGTACCATATTAATTATAGTTGAGGATGTTACAATCTTGGTGGTAAAGGTGATAAGAACAGTATCATTTAGAAGGAAAAAAGGATCAATGTGCTTTTCATAATGATGTGTTTATATGTAAATTGCTCATGTATTGCAATGATGTAGCTTATAGTGATCACACAAAATTATTGAGATAGGCCTGCTAATGATGGTGATAATGTGCGATTGTTTTCTGTCTAAAATGACTGATTACGTTCGTAGGGCTACTTTCAGTTAGATTTCCCAACATCTTTTCCAAGTTATTGACCCTCACAACAAACCACGCCTCTTTTTAACAAGGGACACAACTCTCCAATTCTGTGTATAAAATACGCTTGAACATAGAGTTACTTTTCCTTGGCTTTCCTCGGTGATTAGGTTCAAGTTTTGCCGTTGGAGAAAGGCTACAAACCTATAACTAATTTCAGTATGAGAAACAGTTCATTCGCAAGATTTTACCACTAAGCATTACGTCGGCGTGTCTATTAGCAATATAAAGCAATCATTGCATTTTTAACTTGCATCAGCGAACCAGATAGCTCGGAAATATTACATCCGCCTAATGAGGAGCCGTGCATGAAAAAAGGTTGAGCTTGGGGTAATTAATTTTCTTAGAATTTTTCATTAAATTCTAGAAGATAACCTGATCAGAGGGTGAAACTCAGAGAAATTTTAGCTTTACATAGCAGCTTATTTCAGATTCATGGCGAACCTCTATGTTTAAAGTCAAAAATGAAAACCCCAGAAAATTTGTGATATTTCCGAGACTGTCTTCTATGTTGATCTTTTGACTGTGTTGTAAATGTGTGTTTTCACTGTGTTCAATTTGATCTTTTGATTGTGTTGTAAATGTGTGTTTTCACTGTGTTCAATTTGATCTTTTGACTGTGTTGTAAATGTGTGTTTTCACTGTGTTCAATTTGATCTTTTGATTGTGTCATATTTGTGTGTTTTCACTGTGTCCTTTGTTGACCTTTTGATTGTGTTCTAATTGGGTGTTTTTATTATGTCCTTTGTTGATCTTTTCGGTGTGTTATATTTGGGAGTTTCACTGTCTTTGTTGGTTTTTTCTTGTGTTATATTTGGCTGTTTTCACTGTGTCCTTTGTTGGTTGTTTGTGTTATGTTGGGATGTTTTCGCAGTGTTCTTTGATGTTTTCACTTGTTTTTTTTTTGTTGTTGTTGTTGTTGTTAACCTTTTCACTGTCTTTCTTCGGTTTTCATTGTATTTTTGTTGATCTTTTCACTGTCCTCTTTTTGTTCCCATTCACCGTTGATCTTTTCATATGATCCAGTTGCTTGTTTTTGTTGTGTTCTTTGATGATATTTTCATTATGATTTTGTTGATTTTTTTCTCTGCTTTTTTACATTCCGTTTGTGGGTTTTTTTTGTGAACCTTTAATCTGTCCATGGTCTTTTTTTTTTAATCTTTGATCTTTCCAATTTGTTTTTGTTGGTTGTTTTATTTTGATGATGGTTGATATTTTCAATGTGTTCTCTCTTTCCCTTTCGTTTTTTTTTTTTGTTATCTTTCCATTTTGTTCTCCGTTGATTATTTTTAAATTTGCTCATCTTTCCCCTTCGTTCTTTCTTATCTTCTCACTTTCTATGTTCATCTTGCAGTTTCGGCCGTCGTGCTGAAGTTGCTGTTGGATTTGGTGGGAAAGTCAAGGGCCAAGGGACATAAGTCGGTGGTTCTCACATGACATCCGGGGGAACCACTCTCATCTAAGGACATGTCTCTCAAGGTCTGCGTCGGCAACTATGAAGGTGTCAAGTGTCCTTGTCCCCGCTTCAAGATAAAAGTAGAAAAATTTGAAATAAACAGAAATTATTACGCATAGCATCTTAGAGTGCATGGAAAAAAAAAACAAGTGTTGCGCCGATAACATAGTTTCAATGTTTTATAAACCTTAAAAATAAAGAATAACTGTTTTATAAACTTTAAAAATAAGGTTAACTGAAAAAGACAAGTCTTTAGAGTTTTTTTTTCAATGTAGAAGATGACTGAAATGTGTGAAAAAATAACAAAACAAAACTTTTCAAAAACCTCCTAGCTTAATTATCTGGTTATAAAGGCAGACAACATTATTCGGAGACGAGAATAGATTTTCAAAAAAAAAAAACAATATGCGTAGAATAAGATAAAAATATGGAGGCTGAGAGATGACGATGTATACGTAGGCAAACGTTATTTTAACCAATACATCTACAAACTCAATTTTTGCAAGGAACAGTAAGTATAAATCCTGACATTCTTGATATGTCTGAGATAAAGTGAAATCGAATCCTAAACCATGTGGATTAAGTTGGAAGAATTTTTTCAAAACATCAAAAAGTACATGTACCAATCAGCGGCTTCATTCAAATTATCTATAGTAAAAGTTACATGAAGGCTCCAAGGAGGCGAGGGGGTGTTTGCAAAAAGACATAATTGAGTGCATGTGAGGAGTTAACACCACAAAATTGAGCTCCCGTGGTAAATGTTTTACAGATCTTGATGAACCTGAGTTAAGTACTGATTGGCAATGCTTCACATGTGTTATCTATTGATAATTGTGCTTCTTTAATAGGTTTATATACTCCTAACAGGTTTTTTAACCATAGTGAAAGAAACTGCTTCCTATATTTTCTATTAAATTCAAGATGAATAAAGATATTGACAGATGAGTTAAGATAGGCGCAAGTGGTACTTACGTGAGTGGCAAAGCCATAAGCAAGCTGAGCACGTTTTAAGTTGCCAAACTCTGGGACAAACAGCCGAACTGTCGAAACGACCTGGTAAGGAAGTTGAGCAAAGATAAACAGTGGACAAATCACAGTCATAGACCTAATGATCTGCAGATCTTTTGTCGAAATCATAGCTTGGTTTTTCTTGTTGGCGCTGCTCAGCTCGAGAGATATTACAGGGCATGATGAGGACTTGGGGGTCCACGGGTTTATCTTCTAAAGCCTTGCCTTTCTCCGGTCTTCCGTTGCTGGCAAGAGATCGCCAGAACCTGGATGCTGCTTGAAGTTTGGACGCCAGGATGGCAATACAAGTAACAACGGTGATGTACGTCAGCCATGCAATGATGTTTCTGCTCAGAATATCATTGACTTTGTAAATCTTTCGAAAATTATCTGAAAACTTGAGTGCTCTGAAGGTTTCGTATGTGTTTGGATCCACGGCCCATGAGAGACTGGATACTGTCATAACAGGGATGCGCAGTGTGACAGCTACCAGAAATACAACACACAGTATCACAACAGTCCGTGATTTTGTAAACACCGACTTCAATTTTAACGGTTTTGCCACACATGCGCAACGAACCGCGGCCAGAAACATAGACACAAAGGATGAATAGTCGTAGAAAACATACGCATACCAAAAGGGGCCAAACATTTTAATGTAGGAGTCGAATGGCCACTTGTGTAGGCGATCATTCTCAGTCATATATTGTCCAACAATTTTAGGGCTTGTGATAATTAGGTTAAGTAAATCAGAGATAGAGAGAAACAAGAATGTGATTGTCACAATGTCCTTGAGGCCCATTTTCACAAAAACCGCTATGTTTATACAATTAGATATAATGCCAAAAAGCGCGATACATATCCGTGTGTGAAAGATAAACTTCTCAATAATTCAAATTCATAGCGAAAGATTAGATCTGTCGTTAACTTGTCGGTATCAGTCAAGTTGTTGGCGGCTGTGGAAGACGAGAGTCGGGTCCTTTATGAGACTAAGCTATACTGAAGACTGAAACTGAAAGAAGTACCGTAGTTTTTTTTCAGTCGCTGCCATGTTAAGGTAAACCCTGATTCTTTGTTGACACTGAGGCGAGTGATCTTAAAACCTCCGGTAATATAACTTCAATTTGTATGTTTGTGATAACATGCACTGTGATTGTGCACTAAGGGACAGTCTAAACCTATGAACTACTATAACTGCTACGTCAGTGAATGTTGGTTTTCCATTTTAGAGGTTATGTCACTCTCATTGTCTTTCTGTCACTCCGTTCTCTCACTTTGTCATTCTGTGACTCCCTTTTCTTTCACTGTCATTCTGTCTTTCCGTCTCTCATTGTCATTCTGTCACTCTGTCTCCCTCATTGTCATTCTTTCACTTCGTTCTCTCTCATTGTCATTCAGTCACTCCTTTCTATTTTTCTCTCACTGTCATTCTGTCACTCCAATCTCTCTCATTGTCATTCTGTCACTCCGTTCTCTCTCACTCTCATTCTGTCACTCCGTTCTCTCACTGTCATTCTGTCACTCTGTTCTCTCTCACTCTCATTGTGTCACGGCCATGATAACCACTATTATAAACTTTGGTATTACAAGCTGGGGTGGGGGTGTAAGAAAGATGACAAAGAAAAACTAGAGAGACTGATAAAAAGAGCAGAAAAGATTGTTGGGGAAAGTCAAGATGGCTTTGAAACTTTATTAAATAAGAGAGGCACAACAAAGATGAAACAAATTATAAGTGACCCCACACACCCGCTTAACGAAGATTTTCAAGGCAGAATCATATCAAGGAGCGGGAGGTACAGAATTCCGGGGATAAGGACCGAGAGGTACAAACATTCGTTTATTCCACGTACTATTATAAACAAGAACAACTCGTTCAAACGACCCACTCACACCAACTGAGATAAGAATTTTAAGTTTGTACTCATATGCTTAATATTTACACTAACTTACTTACAGAGTTATACAATTGCTAATTTTTATCATTGACTATGCTATACACTCTATGGATACATGTCTTGCATTATTATACGGTTCATCTCCACTTCTATTTTCATTCATTTATTTTAATTCTTAATATCATACGTTTTTGTTATTTTATTCCGTATTATAATACACAGATTAATTACCTTATGTATTTTAGAATGCTTTAAATATGTCTCTTCTTTCTATTTTTCTCTCACTATCATTCTGTCGCTCCGCTCTCCCTCTATGTCTCTCTGTCTCTCTCACTGTCATTCTGTCACTCCGTTCTTTCGCTCTGACTCTCTCTCTCTCCCTCTCTCTCTCTCTCTCTCTCTCTCTCTCTCTCTCGCTGTCATTCTGTCACTTCGTTCTCTCTCACCGTCACTCTGTCACTCCATTCTCTCTCATTCTCATTCTGTCACTTCGTTCTCTCTCTGTCTCTCTGTCTGTCTCTGTCTGTCTCTGTCTGTCTGTCTCTCTCTCTCTCTCTCTCTCTCTCTCTTTCTCTCTCTGTCATTCTGTCACTCCGTTCTCGCTCACTGCCATTCTGTCACTCACACATACACACGCCTGCAGTAAGCTAAAATCAGGGTGGGAGTAGAGTTAGAATAAGGATAGTGTCAGCATAAAAGTAAAGAATGAGCTGCTGCACTAATGGTGTTCTCACGTTCACAATAACAACATTAATTTTTTTCATCCTCTTAAATACCCCGACTTATATGAATGGGTGAGCATACGTGTTTCTCTTGTTTTAATAGTGTATAATTTAACTTTCTTTTAGATTTCTTCAGAGGGTCCTGTATAGGTGATTTTGAACAAGATATAAACGGTTGTATGAAAACGGTCTAATTGTTTATTTGCAGGTGGTAATCTCAAAGCAGTTAAGAGTTTATGAACCTTTTTCATAGTTCAGAATTAAATTATGGAGTAATCTTTTACGCCATCGACACAAGACACAAGACAGAACAATTGATAAATATATACCTAAGGTCAAAAGGTGCCCCAGGCAATAACATTTTCAAAACCCATAAAAATGACTTAATTTACATGGAAAATTGTGTCTATAGATGCATCTTTAGTCCATATTTTTGTCTCACAGAATATAGTTGGTAACGTTTTCTTAAAGATATTCATAGATTTCTCGAGTACGATGATTTATGTTCCTTGTGACACATGACATAAACAATTACAAAGTATGCCAATTAAAAAAATACAAAGCTCGTGAAAAAGGTTTTGAAATGGATCACTTCAGTAGTTTCTTGAATTTGTTTTGAAAATCTCAATTATGAAAAGGAAACAATTACATAATATTGTGTCACGTGTCACAATAAACATAAGACGAAAAGATTTTTTTAATTGAAGAGTTACCATAAAACAGACATAAAATTTACATGCCTCAGTAAATAAGAACAATCATTAAATTAATTAGTGTGAAAACAAACTAGTCCTTATTCTTTAAAAAGTGGTCAAAATTTATTGTGGTATGTCACTTGTGACATGTTGATAGCTGACAACATTAACCAGTAAAAAAAAGAAACAAATGGAATAGGCTGATTTTTTTTCCAGCCACATGAAACAACATGTCTTGTAATTCATATTATGATTGTACTAATAGTAAAAAGACATTAGTAATATAAACGTTGTTTGTCAGAAAAATGATAACTAATTCAAATCAGATCCATCGGACTACAGAAATTACTTACCAGTACCCTTTTCAGTAATACCGCCATTTCAAAAATAGAAAAATTAATAAATATAACTAAAAAAATAATGATAACAAATTGCATATCCATCAGGCTCTATGCGCTGAACATCAAAATAATTACACTGTACGTAAACAGCAACAATTTCATCCATCATTCACATCCCTCTCTCAATAGTTTAATATTGTTTACAAATTATACCCACTGTAACCAAAGCAATTTCCTTTGTGGACAATAAAAGTATAGGCTTACTTATCCTAATCCCTTATAATTTGATTCCACCAAATTATCTCATAATTCTCTCTCTCTCTCTCTCTCTCTCTCTCTCTCTCTCTCTCTCTCTCTCTCTCCTTACCCGCGGGATCTCCTTTACCCCTTATATAAACTTTCAAATAAAAATGACGAATAAAGAACCATGCTTAAAATTATTGGCACAAGCAGTGTCCAACACGGAAGGCTTCAGAAATCTCAAACCTAATTAAAACTTGCAATATTAGCATTCAACCTAATGCAAGTCTGGATTCAATTGTTAACAGAAAAAAAGTTATCTGAGATTGGGTATAGATCATGATAATTATAGATTTACAGGCTTAACAAAATCTGGTACATAATTCTCCCACTTCCAGCTGTGTTGGAAAAGACAAAGGCATTAGGGGCACAACATGGTTTGCAGCTCTATGAGGACTCAATGCAGACAAATTAGATTTTCTCTCCCAAGTTCTTGTTGGTGATCACATCAGACATGGCATATAGCTGGCAAGAGCAGGAGGTTTTCTTCCATGTACAATGCGGTTGCAGAATGTTCTATAGACTTCAGGACCAAGTGATGGATAGACTGACTGATAAGCGTTTTAAAAAGATAAGTGGCTGCCATGAGTTGCCACATACCCATGTTGAATTTTTGGAAATTGGCAGTACTTTCATCTTGAAAGGTTCAATAGCACTATCAGTGAAACAGACAGTTGACACATCAAGATCACCATTGAGGTAATCCAAACAATTGAGCACCTACTAAGGACGATACGACCTCAACATGGTGATCCCGGTCTCCAGGGACAATGAAGCTCAAAGCTCTTGGAACACAGTTCCCATCTGCTTTAGTCTAGACGGGTAAGAAAGTGTGATAGGAAAAAATGCTCCCGCCTTTTCACCTCTTTTTCCAGTTGTTTCCGACTTTTCTGTCTGGTTTCCTCCATACTCATAGGTTGAGCCCCCTTGCCTCGAGCCCGTGTTTCATCCTCTTGCTGGGAATCATAGGATTTGCTGTTTCAGTTTTGCCCTGATTCAGAGTCAAGAAAAAATATTTCTTTATATAACTCGGTATTTCATAGAGTGATTTATAGAATAGAGATTTTCATTTATTTATTCTTATAAAAAATAATTTTTCTTCCACTAAAACCTGTAAGCTCATACTGTCTAAAATAGTTTTAAATCCAAGGATATTATAAACTATTCAAGAAAAATCAGATGCCAGTAAGAAAACAACAATCAAACGATTTTGGATTATAGGCCCTTTGTTATGGCGGCAGTGAGTTCAATTATGAAAGTTAATATTGAGCCCAGCCTTAAGCCCGAGGAAGTAAAATGGTTTATATTATTCAATTTTGTATATGAGTTACACCAAAATGCAAGATACAGTCAGGTGTTGCAATACTGCTATCTTATAACACATCAGTGTCAAAGTATTGGAGAGACTCCGTGAGTGCTATGAGATGTGTTGCTAGGGTGGTCTACTTGGCGCGGACACATTAGCTTATACAAAACTTATTATGCATGCTATCTGCGCGCTTGTGAGCTCCAACTAATGGAGGGGGGGGGGGTGTTTTACACCATTGACCTATACAAACGTGGTTAATTGTGATTGTAGTATAAACAAAGATAGTTCAAGTAGAGATGTTTTACTCTGAATTTTTTACTCTTCATTTGTATTCCGACGGTTGTTGGGTTATTGCCCTCTGTAAAAGTTGTCTTCTCTTAATTCTTCTATAATACAGAACTTGAATGTTTAACTACATTTCTGACCGTATTTAATTTTTCAAATAGTTTTAAATTAAAGTTTTGTTTTTTGTGGTATGACTTAAATGCAGAGCTTGTAACCAAGCAAACAAAAAAATTAGTTTGGTGTATTTTCGTGTTTTGATAGAACATTCATGAGAAGTTAAGGTTTTGATATTTAAGTTTTAAGTCTATTTGACTACAGTTTTGATCTCCAAAAGCTTTTTTAATAGTTTCCATCTACCATTTTTTGTCTTTTTTCTTTTAGCATTAAAGCACAAATTTTCAGCGATAATTAAATAAAGTAATTAGATATTCTTTACGAGTTAGAAAGGGCACTAAAATCTCAATATTAGAATCATACAAGGGATATCAATAGTCATGAAAATAAATAATTAGAGCAACAAAAGTACACTTAAATGTGCACCTAGTATAATTATCCTCCTTAACGTTTATCAAATAATGAGAAGTAAAATATATGCCAATAAGCGTGAAGAAGTTTTTCTAGAAGATGTTTAAATTGGCAATAAAATTATTTCAAAGTTTAATATTTTACAGAGAGTAAAATAGGAATAACATGACCATAACTCGAAATTCGTGCATCAAACTCTCATTCGCATAAACGCAGTCGTCAGTTTGTTACAGAATGGCCTAAGAGAGCAAACACTTTTGTAAATAAGACATTGAATTAAAAAATAATACAGATTTACAATACGCAGAAGAAAACACGTTATTCGTGTTTGTTTTTTTTTTGTTTTTTTGTTTTTTTTTTTGTTTGGACAGATATTACAAAGCTAAGTACTGGCCAGTCTATAAAAAATGTTAAACGAAATTAAAGGTCATAGATACTCTGTTGCACCAGTTTGGTTAAACTGCGGTTTAAACTAAACCTCGGTTTAGCCGAGACTTCAAATTTATTTTCTGTTGCACCAGTGTGGCACTAAGTCAGACTTAAATCTGGTCGAATTCGACATGAATATTAAACCAGGGTTGGGGGTAGGTTTAACATCAGCTTAACTCCCAACTAGATATAGATCTAGACTCTTTTTTTTCTCGTCATTAGACCTGCATTGTACACTTTAGAAAATGGGTGCTAACTTAAATTATGGCAAAGAAGCTGACGGGCAAATAATGCAAGAAGTGGAACAAATGCATTTACAATGGCGACTGGTAAGAGATAGAAAATATATATTATAGATATTTCAGAGATGGTGCATTTTAGATAAGATACCGTTTTAGAAAGGACAATGCCATGAGTTTAACAGAAATGATACGAGAAGCTATATCCCATCAGACTTTGAGGAATGCTTGTATTCCTGCTGAACTTTAGGTACCGTACTGACTTTTTAAAGGTTTCTTGCAACGGGATGCAATTTTTACAAAAGTCAAAAGTGTAAGCCTAGATTTAAATTCTATACGAAATTTGCGACGAATGAAGGTTAATTTTTATTAAATTGAAAGTATAAATGCAGGAAACCCCAGTGTTTGCAAGCAAGCGCACCACTTAAAATTTAAAAAATCTACACACCCCGATTCAAACCTAGGTTTACCTACATCCCGCTGGGTGCAACACAGATTTAAGTTAAACCTCAAGCGCGATTTAGATTAGCCTGGCTTAGCGTTAAGTCGGACTCACATTAAACCACGTTGGTGAGAGAGAGTGAGAGAGTTGGAAATGAATATGGAAAGTAATCAAACAGGCAGCAGATATATAATGAATTTAGACATAATACCTATCGAGCAGCGCCGCTAATGCCCCAGCAGACAAGTATATTTGAAGGCCACTTTTAACCCATTTGCAGCTTGTTGTAGGCGCACATCACAATTTTCTGTAGCTGGGTGCCCATTTTACAGGTGGATGGACTAGGGAAAGTTAGGGTAAATTGCTTTCCCAAGGCAATTGCAACATGGCATTGTCGGGAATCGAACCCAAGACCTCCAGATCTCGAGTCCGACGCGCTAACCACTCAGCCACGCTGCCCTTGAGAAAGGCTATTTACACACATTTCTTCGCCTAACTCATGCGTTAAACGAGTACCCGACTACAGGCAGTGAAAAAGCTTGTTAGATTGCTAGAGTGATGCGCTTAATTAGCTGCTCCTCTGTGAGTTCAGAAGGTACTTTGGTTGGGAATGACCTGTCGGGGAACCCATGTAAAGCGCTTAGAGCACATTAGTTGATTAGCGCTATGTAAAAACGCTCTTTACTTTCTTCTGGAGCAACAACATGTGATAGACGGAGCTTCCCTTTTTAATTAATTGGTCTCGCCAAGTGGCTCAACTTTGAGAAGATTTGTTGAATGTGCCGTGAAAGCATCGACTGCTTAAATATACCAGGGATATCATTGGAAAGAATATTGAAATACTGCTTTTGTAGAGGAAAAGCTGAGGTAGCGTACCATTTTCCAAGGATCCGTTCCATATTAATTTGATGTAGAAAGTTAACGCAACTCCCTATAATCTCATCATTATGCTTTGGAAGTTGTATTTTTTAAAACCTTTTAAATGATACGCAACGATATTCGGTTCTAAGTAGGCCCTACAGGTGTCATAAGGCCTTACATGAGAAAATAGGTCAAGTACCTGTGGTTTCCTTGTTTTTGTTGTTGTTGTGGTTTGTTGTTGTTTTGTGTTTGTTTGTTTGTTTTTGTTTTTTTTTTTTTTAAGAAATTACAAGGATAAGAACCTCTCAAATACTTTGCAAATATCACAATACTTATAACTTTTTGGTTGTCACATGCAGATGACATTTGCGGTCTTTTCAAAATTGCTGATATGAATATCTTTCAATTACTTTTCAAGCATCATTTCATTGTAACTTTTCAAGTCCTTTCCAACCACATGGCGTCGTTCACGGGTAGAAGCATTTGGATTTCCGTGTCCTAACGTTTTTCAAACTTATCTGACCTTTATGCAATTAAAACCACAAAGAAAAAATAATGTTGCAGAGATTTCCCAAAAGATGTAAATATACTTCAAGACTTTGATTTTCCTTCAGAACTTATTTCTACTAGTAAATAAGCGACAAGGTTGTTCACCCGCGGTGGTTTTGCCAGTGTTGGCAAATAAGCCAATAGCGCCAGGTTCCAATAAAAGTAAAGGACTTGTATCGTTTTTTAGTTCTAAGCTTAAAAAGGAAAATATTAGGTTTATAAAAAGCAGTGATCGATACATTATATCAGAGGTGAAGATCGACAACAAGAAACTAATCGTTATCAACAGCTATGCCCCTTGCGGAGACAAAGAGAAAATGCTATTTCTAAATCAACTTAATAAAGAGCTAAATTATGAAACGGACAGCACGGACGAAATTATCTGCTTAGGAGATTTTAACACGTTGTTGAACAACTCTTTGGACGTCATTTCAGGCAATCCACACAACTCTGAGACAGTGAGCCACTTCAACGTATGGGTAAGACAACTGAATTTGTACGATATTTGGCGGTTAAGAAATCAAAAGGAAAAACAATTTACTTGGACCCGATCTAACATCGCTCGCAGGTTGGACTACATTTTCCTCGGCGAAAGTATTTACAACTCAGCTTGTGACGCTGAAATAAAAAGCTATGCTTTCTCCGACCACATTCCAGTTACCTGCACTTTATCCTTTGAGCCTAGACAAAGAATCTCTGGCCCATATAAACTAAACACTAGTCTGCTTAGCAATTAGAATTACATTAACATGATGAGACGCCATATACAAGCAGTTCAAGAAGAGGAGATTTACAAGGACGAAAATCCTCATCTGAAATGGGAATTATCAAAATCAGAAATCAGATCCGTCAGCCAGCACTACAGCCGATTTCTGCAGAGTAATAAACACTGCCAAACAGTCTATCTTGGGGGCAGATTAAATGATTTGGAAAAAAATTAGCCTATAATCAATCTAACTCATATTACCACCAAGAAATCGCAAAAGCCAAGAGAGAAATTGAGATAATGGAATTAGCAAAGACAAGAGGGGCAACAATCAGAGCTCGAATAAAGTGGGTAGAGGAAGGGGAAAAGAGTACAAAATTTTTCTTAAATCTTGAAAAATTTAGAGCACAAGGAAATATTATCAATAGACAGGTTAGACAGGATAACACAATAGTTAGCTCCAGTACTGAAACTCTGAATGAGATTGGCGACTACTGTGGGAACTTGTGTAAAGAAAACAAAACTGAAAAAGAAATTATGCAGTCAATAAGCTTATTCTCGAAGAATATCGTTTTTCCACAATTGAAGGAAGAAGAAAAAATCAAATGTGATAAAGAACTATCAGAACAAGAAATCTCTTCCGCTCTGAAAACTATGAAAAACGGATCCTCGCCAGGCCCAGATGGAATACCTGTAGAATTTTACAAAATGTTTTGGAAAGATCTGAAGAAATTATTTATGGAGGCAGTGAAATATAGTCAGACTACAGGAAAACTAAGCCCAACCCAAAGACAAGGCACTATTAGTCTGATCCATAAAGGCAAAGAGCTATCAAAAGATACTCTTACCAACTGGAGACCTATAAGCCTTACCAATGCAGATTAGAAAATCTTTTCCAAAGCTTTAGCACTAAGACTTTCGGCGGCTCTGCCCAATATAATTAATGAAAACCAAGCTGGATTTACCAAGGGACGAAAAATATCAGAATTAATAAGAGAAATAGACGATATCATAGACCTAGAAAAAAGCAGCCCTCAGTCACAAAGTTATGCTCTCAGTCTTGCCTACTCGAAAGCATTCGACACGATTTCTATAGTGACGATTATTGAAGCCTTAAGAATGTTCAACTTTGGAGAGAATTTGATATTTTGGATAAAGGCCTTACTGACGGAACGCACAGCCAATGTTATAAACGGAGGGAGTCTATCCGAATCCTTTCCATTAGAAAGAGGAGTACGGCAGGGATGTCCAGTCTCCCCTTTGTTATTTATTATTGCGGTAGAAATTCTCGCTTTAAACGTTCGTCAGGACGGAAAAATAATAGGCATACAATTACCAAATTCAACGAAGTCCCTGAAGATTTTACAATACGTTCACGGTACCACACTATTTCTGCGTAATATAACAGATTTGAAAGAAGTGTAGAAAAAATAAAACAATTTTCTCTTGTTTCTGGCCTCAAACTAAATGAAGACAAATAAAAAATACTAAAAATGAACAAACAACAAATGCAAATAAGTCATTTGATGAAAGTACTAGGAATCGTCTTCAGCTCGGAGACCTCAGCTGGGGAGGTGAGTGACAACTGGGAAGGAATTCTTGAAAACATTGAAAGACCTTTGACTGCATGGTCAAAAAGAGACCTCTCCCTGATTGGAAAAATTCTAATCATTAAAACCTTTGCATTAAGGAAACTTAATCATGTGATAGACAGTATAGGCTTGCCAAACCTAGCTCTAAACAAATTAAACACGATGTTTTATCGTTTTCTTTGGAAAAAACGATACGCTAATAAAAAAGCATTTGAAAAAATCAAAAGGAAAGTGCGATGCAACCCAATCAAAGAAGGTGGACTTAAATTGATGATTATGGACTTGATACAATCAGCAGCATACATTCAATGGGTCGAAAAGTTGCTTACAGGGGAAGACAAAGATTGGAAGATCTTGGCCATGGATGCGTATAAAAATGTTGGCTTCCCCCGCAATATTTGCTAGTACCTTTACAAAAATGAAAGGACTGGAAGGAGTTTATAACAAATTTTGGCGGAACGTACTGGAAACATGGACACGGTATCATGAATGCAAGGACTCGAAAATTAATATGATGCTACCAATCTTTAACAACAAGCACCTAACGTACCAAGGCTCATCATTATTCAATAAACATTGCTTAAGAAAAAAAAATAATGTGGATAAAACATCAACAACACATTCATGACTAGGGAAGAATACAGTAGCATTATTGGCACAGAAGCAAAACATAAAATGGACTATAACTTGATGAAAGCAGTAGTTACAAAGGCAATGAACGGGGTGCAAGTTGATAATAATGACAACCAAGAACCAACATTAAAATTCAACGGTCAAACAATAGGATCCTTAAAAAGAAGAGGGATTTTAAAAGCCTTAACAGCAATAGAGCAGCCATCAGCCCCATACTTTTGGGAAAAAAAAATTTCAAACACCGCTCCCATCAAACATGTGGTAAATTCCCTGGACCTGTACTAAAGAGAGTCGGCTACGAGCCCCACAGTATAAAATCCTACATAACATTTATCCGACAAACATACTGTTAGAGAAAATGGGAATAGCTACCAATAGTAATTGTCCCTTTTGTAAAGCTCGAGACTACATTGAGCACTTTTTTGTTGAATGCCCCACAGTTGAAACAATGTGGAGGGAAATAGAACAGTGTTTGACAGCTCATATCGGAAAAAATGTAACTATACCCCCCTCAGCCATCATCCTCGGTTTTGAAAGATCCGATCTGACAAAAGAAAACATAACACTAATTAACCACACAATATTCATTGGAAAAATGTGAATTTCAAAGCACAGATACGGAAAAAAGCACTCACCTGATAAGTTTATTAAGAACAGAATGTGAAATAAGAAATTTAAAAATGTCTCAAACTTAATCGTTATAAATAAACATATTTAGATTTAGGGATATCATGCACTGTAACACCTCCTCAAATTAAAGAATTATAAAAAGTTAATGAAAGTAAAAAAGCACTGTTGAAATTTATTCATAACTGGCTCTTAATGCTGTCCTCTGGTTTATCTTTATGTTTTTTTTTCCCTTTACAAATTCATTTATCCATAGGCCTACAATATAATAAGTGCCCTTTGTCTTCCTTTATACTTTCGTTCCGTTTCACTAAAGGATAATATCAGGGGTAACTTATTATTGCTATTATTATTGTTTTATTATTATTCTTATTTTGTTTTTTTTCACCATTACTATGATAATGGTTAAAAAAAACTATCACTATTATTGTTGCTGTTCTTGATGATGGTATTATCATCATTATCGTCATTTTTATGGTTTGTATCTGCATCGATATTGCCACAACTGTTGTAGTATTATGAATAATAATATTACTGTTATAATTGTATTAATATGTCTTAGACACTTAGATAGCAGGACCCGTTATGTTTCGGTAAAGCCTGTCTCGTTAGAATAGCAGTCTTAACAATAACCAATAACTACCTCTTATTCGTTTTGCTAAGTGCCCCCCTCTCTGTCATATTATGTGTCATACACGGC